>OZ010588.1:113999373-114036873 GCA_963932145.1 Acanthosepion lycidas | reverse complement strand
GGGTATTGAACTCACACTATTTGGGTCCTGTCACTGGATCTAACTAACGCCTTTATCCACTGTGGCATGTGTCCCTGAGGGAAATTAACAGGAGATAATACCTCATTGTCTCTATGAAAGTCCTAACTAGTCCCTATTTGTACAAAACATTGTATGTGGGGGTGGGGAATAAAACAAAAATTTAAAAACAAGCCCCAATGTACATTTGCAATATGCAAAACAAAACTATTTACAAGAAACCAAATAAAATACAGTTAGTAATAAACAATCCTTAAATGTGGCAGAAACATCAGTTAATTTGACGAAATTAATACCATAGCGAAGAGCAATATTTATTCTGATATATACAGAAATGTGGCACAACGCGGAAGGGAGGATTGGGGAAAAGGCGGTTTCTTCTGTCTTAACGATAACTTAGATAGCCACAAACACTGACCCAATCAGACAAACAATATTCCTTACACCAAAACAACACATTCTTACGTACCTTTCTTACTACATCCACCATAATACCTCATTGTCTCTATGAAAATACTAACTGGTCCTCATATTTACAATTCATTGTCTGTGGAGGGAGCGGAATAAAACAGCAATTCTAAAAACTAACCACAATGAGTATTTACAAATATGAAAGCAAAATCTATTTACAAGAAACTAAAGAAAATAATATTAGTAATAAAATCCCCATAATCATTAATGTGGCAAAAATATCAGTTAACTGGCCTAAATCAATGCGGGTCTATAATAATATAAAACATTCTTTCCTCCCAAACATTCACACTGACACGCACTCATTCAGATACAACAACAAATACGAAAAACACTCACGCGAAACGAAAGGCGCCCCGCATCCACCAGCGAACTGACATCACTGACCAGCTAACGAGGGAGGGGAAGGGGAATTAAACTTAAATAAAAATAGGGCCAATGAGCATAAACACCTTAGCTAAGTTAACTGAAATAAAAAGAAATTAAAGCATCCGAAAAACCATAGCGAAGAGCACATCCGAACAATTACCATGAAATTATTTATAGAAAAGACACAGGGAGGCAACTTTACGGCGTTAGGAAAGAGAGTTAAGCCGAGACGCCAGAACAGGGCCAATAATATTGCTGATTGCTCTTTGGATTTTATCAAGAAGCTCAAGATAAATAGCAGTGGCACTGGACCATAGGTTACAGCAATATTCTAAGCATGGACGAATTGTAGACTTTTAAATATTTAAGATCGATTCTGGAGAGAAAAATTGTCTCGCACGACACAGTGAACCATATTTCTTAGCAGCTGACCTGTAAATTGATGAAATCTCGGCGCCAGTCTAATGCTGCGCTTAAATTAAAAAAGTCTTGGTACCATAGCGAAGAACTCATCCGAACAATTACCATGAAAGTATTTATAGAAAAGAGACAGAGAGGCAACCTTACGGCAGTGGGATAGTGACTGAAGCCGAGCCGCCAGATCAGAACCAATAATATTGCTGATTCTTCTTTGGTTTTTATCAAGGAACTGAAGGTAAATAGCAGGAGGACCCGGACCATATTTATGGTATAATTCACCAAATATACTATGGTCATGGTGTTGCGTTGCAAGTGAGAGTTGTGCTGTCTAGTACAGGGATGGGACACATCATTGTCGACCTCGTATAATGTGGGTTGCATCACAATAAGAACACAAATTTCACGAAAATAGAAATAAACATTACACGTTTATTTGCGAATCAGACACATTTTGTGAACAAATTAAATGTTGGATAAATTAATATTTAATCAATTTCTTACAATTATTGAGGCTTAAGGCCACATCACGTTGAAATACCGATTTCCGTATGCTCACTGAAGTCAGTACCTAGACGGGTAACCGCTTGTGAATACCAAGCTTGGATGTGCGGGTGGTGAATGGATAATGACTCGGAACGTTTAATAAAATCTCTGAGTTTGCTATATTCACTTACTCGTAAATACCCTTGGGAAACGTATGAATCCACCCATTCCCTCCAGCTATGGGTTAATTAGTAAGACTTGTGAGGATGATGAGATAAAGTGAAAAATTTATTAAAGACGTGTTTCGCCGGAGAATGATATCCTCTCTTTAGATTCTTCAGTTTAAATGAAAGAAAAACAAAACTGTGTCCGAAGAAAATGTGATGGGATCTCTGAGGATAAGTGGTATCATAAATCAAATTAATAACTCTAGATTATCATCTCCTAATTCCAAGAATTAGAAAGTATCTGTCAGACTGTTTTTTTTTATTATCTATATTTGTATTAGAGCCGTTGAGCATTGTTGAATTTTAAATCTGGGATTTATTGTTTTCTTATATATACATACATACATATATGTGTGTGCGTGTGTGCGTGTGTGTATGTATGTATAGAATTAATATAAGGAAAAGTTTATCACTTAGATGATTGATGTTACCTTCAGCATCCCGACTCTTGAATCTTGTAGGTGGACCCCTCTGTCCACTCTTCAGGGCTATCAGCAATTGACTGCTTATATTTTTCGATAGTTTTCCTTTTTATACACTTATCATTGGTTAGTTTTTCCCTATCGTTTGTGTTCGTGTGTGCGTTTGCGTGAGTGCAGCCATGCACCCGTCTATGCGGATGTACTCCCGTATATACATATATATATATGTGTGTGTGTGTGTGTGTGTGTGTGTGTGTATACTTTTAAATACGTGCACGTACAGACACATCCACCCAGGCATATACATATAGTATATCCCTTTTTTTACATATACTTGATATTCGATGTATACCTGTGGATACAGCCATACACACAAACGCACACACATATACGCACCATAGAGGATTTTTTGTATATCTGTGCACATATATTCAGATATACCACTGTTTACCTGTAGACACTTATATATATGTATATATGTCCCCTCTTCTATTCCCATCCCGCAATATTCTTATAATCTAGAAATATTTTCTGACTTTAAATAACCCACAAAGGGTTGATAAACCGTAATAAAAACAAATCACTCAATCGACTATTGAGACACAGCTGAGAAAAAATCTTTTGCAATAATAAGAAACAGAAAATGATTGATTAGGCATAGATTCAGACTGTGGGAAAACATCCACGCAGGAGTGTCTTTGACAAATTAGCTTGACTAGAAATACTTCTGCGTCCCTGGTCGTTTGGAGTTGTTCACATTGTCTGTCTCTCTCGGTTCTACAAGATAGTGCGATCCATCAACATAATGAACCGATTTAAAAATCCCTAAATCTGTCTAAATCCTGGCAGCCGATGCCTTGGTTACTGCCATAGACCAGGCACTTAATTTGAACAGCTCGCTTAACTGGGATCACCTGGGATCACCTTTTCTTTTTCGCAACACTTGTGCTCGGCATTCTTTACAATAAGTACCCTACATCATCTGTCTCATCTATTATAAAAACATTTCTTTATTGAATTCGTCCAAAATAAATGCCACCGAATTTTCTAATCTTTCTGATCCTAATAGATTTCATCCTTCATTTACAGCCGACGATTCTTAGAGACTCCGTTCCCTCGTCAATGCTAAGTGGATCGAGGGTGATGCCTCAGCTGTAGTTAGAGTATTGGCCTCATCCGATATTATACGATACTATACTAGCTACTACACCAGAAGTTCTCACAGCTCTCCGTCGGAAACATCCTGCGCCACCATCAGATGTCAGATTTGTTCAAATAAAATTTATCTAATCTGAGCGACACAAAGTAAGGACCTAGTCAATAATTAATTTTTAAAATGACAGACTACTTCAAGAGGTAGGAAATCATCAAAAAATATAGAGTAATGATTAGCCGTTGATTTCTCTAAGTTTTTGACTTCAGCGTCCTTTCACTTACCCTAAATTGCGGCGCACAAAAGTCAGATTTTCAAGCCTAAAATCATTTCCAAAAGTAGGTGTCGACTTATATGGCCGGTATAAAGTTTATTTGTAACCAAGTGAAACAACACTCTTAACAATTACCGTACACCACTTGCCGTACCTCAAATGCTTGCCACAAATATATCTAACTAAAATTTGTGTTTGGCGAACAAATTTGGCATGTTAACACAGAAATAAATATAAAATACGAAAATAGTAACACAGATTCAGTATTCTGTTAAAGTTGCAGTACAAATCCCATCAAACTGTTGATACACTAAGTGCAAACACTAACCGAGGCGCCGTTTAACTGAGACGGACATTCAGACAACAAGATATGTGTTATCTGCGCTATTTCATGATAGTTATGACAGTTTAATAACACATGATGATAGTTTATTGAATATATAGAGTTGGAAGTCGACCTATACGGTAGATAGAGGCAGATCGACTTGTACTGCACAATATTCGGTAGATTGATATCTTCTCAAGGCTACAGAATCAGTCTGCCCCGTTGTTGGATCCATATCTAGAGGGAAAAGAGACGTGGTCGTGCCTTTCCCAAGAGAATTAATGCGAACGTGAACACACTAGCTCGGAAACTGAACTCGGATTCAGCTTTCCGCCCGTTATCCGTTATGCTACCTACACGTCCCATTAGAATTAGGATTACATTATAGATCGAAGCTCTTACTAATTTTTATTTCCAAATTTCAAAGTTAAAAGCATGTTCTGGTGTTTGTATGGTTACCACGGAAGGTTTGATGAGCATAGCTCGAACGATTTTGCAATGACAGAGAGAAAAGATACACCAGAGATTTGCTGAAGTATTGTAAATGATCTGAGAGTAAAACACAGACAACAGCAGGTGATCTTGCTAGTTTTTTTTAATCAGCTATCAAAGGTGGAGTAATATTTTGAATGCTGTAGTTGTTTTATTTGGCTGTTAGTTGTTAGTACAAGTCTTTTATGTTTGCAAGATGCTGCAAATATATTTCCGAAGAGGTGCTTACTTTTCTGAATTGTCATCATGCATTCTCGCTTTGTGTGGATGTTTGTCTTGCAAGAGACAGTGTGCTGGGATAGGTGAAGTGTTCGACTTATGGCAGAGTAACATTTGATAATTGACTGCGCATAAGTAGTACTTTGTAGTGAAATCATTGTGGCCGGTTTCCAATATTAGCTAGACAAAAAGAAACACATGACTGGCAGCTCTCGTTTTCCGAGCACATTTGTTAGGTCGGTTAGTCCATTTTTGAAGCTGACGCCTGCACAGACACATTTGTAATTGTTCAACACCCCCAGAGCCAACCTGTGGTTTATGTTGCAAATATTCTGAGCAGACTATAGTTACAGTTTCTGGGAGAGAGCGCATAATCTGGTTTGATCAACAGTCTTAACAACGCCATTACGCTGAAACACTCGGTCACGATGAATAGTAACATCCTGCTATCACAACCATCAATGGCTTCTGTATGGTTTAATCTAACCAATTTCACTCACAAGTCTTGTATGAACCCGTCGTATAAGTTTGCGGCACTTTCCAAAGATGCCTCACGCTGGGGTCGACACTCCCAGATCGATAACATCAAGAAATTTCCTTCCGGACAAATCGATCTTGGTGATATTCGAACCTGAGTCTTGTAGCGAATATTTCTAACCACTCGACCACGCGTGCATAACACACATGCGCGTGCACGCGCGCACACACACACATACACACATATATATATATATATATATATATATATATATATATATATATATATATATATATATATATGTGAGTGTGTGTGTGTGTGTTGTGTATATGTGTGAGAGAGAGAGTGAGTGTATGTGTGTGTGGGCGTGTGTGAATGTATGCATCTAGTATATTTTTAAGATCACTTTAGCGTGGAATTTGAAGAAACTATTTTTGATCGGTGTTCATGAACACTATCTTAGAGTTTGTTGTGGTTATATACATGTTTGCATTTAACTCGTGAAACGCGCGCACACACATATATTGTAAGAATAAAAACTAAAGCTTAAACTACGATAAAAGCTTAAAATATAAAATAAACTGTGGGCTCAATGTCAAAATTCACAGAGCCTTAATATAATAATAATAATAATAATATTAATACTAAATCTGTTACTCAGAGTTTCATGCAATGACTCCCATTAATATCTTGATTATATCATTATTTTCTTTTCAAGTTACATGAGCTGCGAATTTTAGTTGTTGCTGCTGTTGGTAGTCCTCAAGTGATGTGGATTCAAGTTATTTGGTACAGTTTTTTGCTTGGGATTATGTAGCGCCAGCCCATAATGTCCAAAGAAGGTTGATCTTTGCCAAGACCCTTTGACTTTACTCTTTCAAAAAATGGCCAAATAATATACTATTAGGTTGGTGCAAAAATAATGTCGTTTTCTCACATATGTGAGAAAACATTAAATAGAAGGTGAGGTGGGCCTCTTTAGCTGTGGATAGTATCCAGTCGAAGAGAAGGAATAGCTATAGATTAAATAGTAGGGCATTGTGGATGGTAACCAGTCTAAAAAAAGGTATGGGTTAAATAACCCTGTAAATTAGTCTCACTAACCTTGTTTAGCTACCAGTCTAAAAAAAAGAACAACTCTGAATTTATAACCTTCCTTCGCGATCTTCGCAAGAAGTACACATGATGGCCGTTGGCAACTCTCGAAGACAGTTTCTTCTATTCATGAAATATGTCCGTCACCATTCCTTCTGTCGCCATTCGGCACCACCATCATCCTCTTTGTGAACGTCTGAAAATATAATCTGTCACCTTATAATGTGCGCCGTCCACTCGTCTTTACGTGAGGGAAACCGTGATGTCACCAGATTTACATTATTTACATTATTCAGACTATTGTCTTCATCTTTGTCACCATATTTATTACAACATTTCGGCCTTTGTACGCTCTGGCCTTCTTCAGGTGGTTGGAATGTCGAACTGAACCCTTTATTTCGCTTCAAAGACACATGGTATAGTGGATAAAGGCGTTGGTTAGATCCAGTGACAGGACCCAAAGAGTGTGAGTTCAATACCCGGCTGAGGCTGAGGGAAATTAACAGGAGATAACTGATAACTGACATCCATTAAACATGGCACGTGGAACTAGAACAGTCTACTCCAGTGAGCGAAATAAGGGGTTCAGTACGATATTCCAACCACCTGAAGAAGGCTGGAGCGTACAATGGCCGAACGTTGTAATAAATATGGCGACAAAAATGAGGACAATAGTCCGAATATTGTAAATAGTGTACATAATACCTCATCTCAGAAATATAGACAGTCGCCAGATTTACTTAATATCCTTTCACTCGCAGACCTCAGAGCAGCTTCCTTCACAACAGCGAGAACGAGGAGAGATTTGTTTTTAATCGTCGGCCACAATGTTAGCAACGTAAAATATGCAGATGTGACTCTGTTAATAGCAGACACAGAACGATAAGTACAAGAATTCCTACTGAACGTAGTGAACAAAAGAGAAAAGGAAGCACTAAACATCAACTGCAAGAAGGCAAAATGCATGGTTGTTAGCAAAAGGGACAGGCCAACATGCAAATTACAAATTGATGCCGAAATCAAAAACGTACAACAATTTAAACGTCTGGGATTTTCTTTAGCAAAAGACGAAAAGTGTGACACTGAAATCCAAATATTTATTGGAATAGTGAAAAATGCCTTCCAAAAGCAAAGCAAATTATTAAGAAACAGGAAAACTTTGTTAGAAACAAAGACAAGAGTACTGAACTGTTATGTAATATCAGTCTTTCATGAATTTTCAAGGTTTCTTCACATCAGACTTTTTCAACCGATATTGCGAGGCCATTCTGAAAGAATTAAAAGTTCTACCAGGATTTATTATTGGTAGCCACAGTCTTAACAATGTAAGATATGCAGATGACGTAGTGTTGGCAACAGAGACAAAGGAAACTACAAGAACTTCTAGAGAATGTACTGAAGGAAAGCGAGAAGAAAGGACTAAACATTAAAAGAAGCATTTTATATCAAGTATGTGGTGCAGTTCAATTTATATTACATGAATCATTCATACAAAAAATAGATATAGAAGTTAATGATATAAATGGCGAGAATACATCTTCTTACAATTAACAATAACACATTTCTAAAAACATATTTCGGATTACATCTATTCTTTCGTTGTCCTGTTATTACCGGGAAGTAAAGAAGAAAAACAAATCTATTTCCATACCTGATTATGTCTGTATGAACAGATGAAAGGTTGTAAAAAAATAAAAAGAGACGTTATGCAACTGGAATTTATAAACAGGGATCATAACATTCATCTACAGGTTCGGGGTTAATGTACTTTATTAAGTTTGTTTGCGAAGATGTATTCTCGCCATTTATATCATTAATTTCTATATCTGTTTTTTGAATGAATGATTCATGTAATATATATATATATATATATATATATATTTCGAAAGGTCTTTAGAATACTTCTGAATCTATACTGGCAGAAAACCGCATGCATACAGATAGAAAAGGCATTCAGTAAATATACAGAAATAGAAAGGGTTGTAAGACAAGGATGGGTCTTCTCACCGGACTTCTTCAACCTCTACAGCGAACGAGACGGTTCTGAGAGAATTTGAAGTCCTACCTGGATTGACTGGCACAATATTAACAACATAAGATAAGCAGATGACACGGCAGACTCTGAAAGGAAACTACAAGAATTCCTACATAAAGTAGAGAAGGAAAGCGAGAAGAAAGAACTAAAAATATTTGCAAGAAGACAGAATGCATGGTAGTTAGCAAAAGGTACAGGCCAACATGCAAATTACAAATTGGAAATACCAAAATCAAGCGAGTACAACAATTTCAATATCTGAGAAGTCTTTTAACAGAAGAAAGAAAGTCCGACAATTACAACAGCTAATTCATGCGCCCATATGTAAAAATTACATCATCCTGATCACGATATGAATATCCTGCCTTGTTAAACGAGACACTTCTCAGTTACCTCACTATTACACACGTTAAGCGTTGATGACAGACTAACCACAAATATAGACGAATGACAAATGTAACCTAATCTACATTGCAACACACCGCCTATATACTTAAACTTTCTTTAAACTTAATAACTCAAAAAAGAAGCACTTGCCGACATATATTTACATGAACTTTTGTTTTTGTTTTGGTGCGTGGAACCCGGCCCCAAATTTTATAAAAGTATTTTTAATACAACATATATATATATATATATATATATATATATATATATATATATATTGAAAGGTCATTAGAATACTTCTGAACCTATACTGGCAGCAAACCGAAAGGGAAGGAAAGGAAAGCGAGAAGAAAGAACTAAACATCAACTGAAAGAAGCCAGAACACATGGTTGTTAACTAAAAGAAAATCCCGACATGAAAATTAAAAATTGAAGTTACTAAAATCCCATAAGTACAAAAATGTAAATATCTAGGAAGTGTTTTAATAGAGGACAGAACATGTGACTCCGAAATCCGATGGCGAATTGGGATAGAGTAAGATGTTTTCCAAAAGCTAAGCAAAGTATTAAGAAACGGGAAAATTTCGTTAGAAACAAAGAAAATATATTGGTAGTTTTACATAATATCTAGCCTTTTACATGACAGTGATTGCTGGACAATCTGTTCGCAAAAAAGAAGAAAAAGAAACAGAAATATGGCCCAACAGAAGGATGCTGAGGATATCATGGTCCGAACATTTGAGCAACGGGGAAGTTCTAGAAAAAAAAGGAAACAAAAAGGATACTTATACTTAACATCAGAAAAACAAGACTGAAAACTCTAGAACACATAATGAGGTTAGACGGTTTGGAAAGTTTGATACATACAAGACAGATTGAAGGGAAGAGGGGGAGAGAAAATCAAACCTACCTAGCAAATCGATGGCAGGACATGTTTTAAGAGAGATAACAAAAAAAAACAAGATTTATTAAGAGCTACAAAGAACAGGAAATTGTTGAGAGCCATGATCACCTACGCCATGAAGGAACACTACACAGAAGAAGAAGAAGAAGAAGAAGAAGAAGAAGAAGAAGAAGAAGAAGAAGAAGAAGAAGAATGAGCTTCAGTAAATGGATGTTGGAACAAGATTTAGGAGAGGTAACAAAAAGACAAAATTTATTAGGAGCTGCAAAGGACAGGAAATTGCGGAGGGCCATGATCGCCTAGGTTCTGAAGGGACACGGCACATAGAAGAAGAGAAAGCAACGGGTAATCTCTCCAGTATATTTCCTAAGAAATCATGGCAATTCACTAAAAATAAAGTAAAGGAAACTGTGGAGAGCCATGATCGTCTACTTCTTGAATGGACGTGGCATTAAAAGAAAGGAATAAGGAAACATTTCCAGTTGTCAAGAATAACAGAGAAAATATCGAGGTTAAAAAAAATTCCAACTTAAGGGAATGGCCAAAAGTTCAAAGAATTTTTTAAAATGTTTCTTTTTTGATGAGTGGGGGTTCTTGTTTTCCTTTCAGTTTCTTTGTTCCTGGAACGCATTAACGCGTTCCACAAAGACAAAGATAAAGGAGAAAGGAAAGAGAAAGGAAAGATCGAAAGAGAAAGAGAGAGGAGTGAAAAGTAAAGGGAGGGTGAGAAAAAGGGAGGATAAGAGAGAAATGAGAAAGGACAGATAGAGACAGAAAGAAAAAGAGAAGGAGCGAGAAAACGAAAGAGAGGAAGAAAGAGAGAAAAAAAGGCAGCGAGGAAGAGATAAAGAAGAAAAGATAGTGAGAGAAAAAGAAAAGTAGAAATAGCGAAGAGTGAATGAACGGAAAAAGGAAAGAGAGAGAAAGAAGAAAAAGAAAGAAAGAAAGAAAGACAGAAAGTAAGACAGACAGACAGAAAGAAAGAAAGAAGGAAAGAAAGAAAGAAAAAAGAAAGAAAGAAAGAAAGAAAGAAAGGGAAAATGGAAGAAAGAAAAAGTAGAGTGAAAAGTAGAGAAAAATCGAAATATATAATAGAAAGTGAAAAAGAAAAAGAAACAGAGAATGTAAGAGAAAAGGATAGGAAGGGAAAGAAAATAGAACAGAAAAAGAAAATTAAACATAACTATGGTGATTTCCTAATCGCAAATTAAATGTGGTACAAGGCCAAAATTATGGGGTATCATTCAGTATCGAACTCACTACTCATTTGTAATTGATTTAGCGTGACATGTTCGCCAATCATTACAATAATTACACCACGTCGAGATAGCTATATATATATATATATATATATATATATATATATATATATATATATATATATATATATATATATATATATATATATATATATAATTAAGTTATAAGGAACTTGGTAAACCGAATTGGTAAATCTAAAGAGGATGAAATCCTGAGAGCTCAATGTTAGGACAGAGCTAATATGTAATGAAAAATTACAAAAATTACACTACCCACCAATTTCTAATCCCATTTTTTTTCTCATTTCGTTGTTGGAAGATTTACCTGATGATCCTGAATCCTTAAAAAAGGATTTAGGTGAAATAAATTATCGTAATGGTACATTAAAGTGATTTGTTTTTCATTATATATATATATATATATATATATATATATATATATATATATGTATATATATATATAGCGAATCAGTAGTGATTTTTGCATCTGTTAATAATTCATATCTATCTGTAGCTCACTCATTTAAACCGTTATTTAACTCTTTAAAACTTTTCTGTTAAATTTTAATCCCCGCCTTCACCTTTAGGCCTTCCTGTTCTTCTTTCTTCTGTTACACCCTCTCTCTCTCTCTCTAGAGATTTCATACATTTCCCTCTCACACTTGTTTTCCACTCTCACACATACACTCTCACTAAAATTTTGTATTTTTTATACCCGGACTTGTATTTTCTAATTTCTTTTTCAATTTGTAGGTGTGATGAATTGAATCGTGATTACGATTCCAATGTAATAAATTATAACCATCGAATATTAGTGTTTGAGTCTGTCGTAAACTCTTCTAATAGATCCGAGTGCTCCAACTACAACTGGAATTATTGATGTCCTCACGTGTCACATTTTTTATATTTCCATTTCAAGAGCCTTGTATTTTGATAGTTTTTATTGTTTTTGAAGATCTTCAAAGATACATTACCATCTGCAGGGACTGCCGTGTCAATAAGAAAGGATATTCTGTTCTTGTTGCCTTTGGTCACGATGTCTGGGCGATTAGCTTTGATTGTTGTCTGTGTGTATTGTAAAGTCCCATAAAATTGTTACAGTGTCTATCTCTGTAAGCGGGTCTATTATTATTATTATTATTATTATTATTATTATTACGGCATAATTCTTGAAAAATTGCTTGCGTTTCATTTATGCAACAATTGACTACTTTTCAAAGAATAAAGGATGAAAGAAGCCACTTTGTCAAACATTATTCGCCTTCTTTAGATTAGAAAAAAACAAAAAAGATATTTATTGCAGCCACGCCCGACATGTGCTTACTGTTAGAATTCTTGTACAGCCTGGTATTCATCAAGCTAAAAAAATGACTAATGTAGCTGCTTACAAGTGACCTGTAGAAATACACTAGCATCTCTCAGTATCAACTATATTGATTTCATGAATTAATGACCGTATCGATTATTTTTATTTTTTATTTTTTGTTTTTAATCGGGCTCACCCCAAGCAAGGCAGAAAAGCCACTAAGACACAAGGTACGTATATGGAAGAATTAGGAAGAGAAACATTAATAATGAGCGGGAACAGTAATCAGAAGGACAGTAGATAGCGACTGACATTGCATTTAAATTTTTGAAGATCAAAGTTGGCTGGAAAGCATGGATCCCGAAGGTAGTTCCACAAGCGAGAAGTGCGAGAAAAGAAACTTTTAGCATAGAATTTACGGATACATCTAGCCAGTTTCGCAGTAAATTGGTGAGATCCCGATGCCAGTTAAGTACTGCGCTAAAATTTAAAAAAAAAATGTGTAGATACCATAACGAAGAGCTCATCCAAAAAATTATCATGAAATTATTTATAAAAAAACGCAGTGAGGCAACCTTACGGTGGTGGGAAAGTGACAGAAGACAAGCTGCAAGATCAGGACCAATAATATTGCTGATTCTTCTTTGGATTTTATCAAGGAGCTCAAGGCAAATAACTGGGTCAGCGGACCATATGTGACAGCAATATTCTAAGCATGGACGAATGTTAGACTTATAGATATGTAAGATAGATTCTAAAGAGAAAAAGTGTCTCGCTCGACAGAGTGAACCAACTTTCTTAGCAGCTGACCTAGCAATGGATTCAATATAATCTTTCCACTTCATATCAGCCGGGAACATTAGCCCAAGAAGTAGCGTCAACGAGTCATTTCCTGGAGATTAGCATCACGCATGCTGATGGAAAGCATAGAGGGGTCTCAGATAATTAAATTAAGTTAAATGGAATTTATAGATTTTACAACTTTATTCTTCAAGAAAAAACAATTAAAATTTTATCGAAATCCAAGGTCTGATAAAAAATATCGGCACTACCGCAACAAGAAGAAAACTACTACAAATATCAATTAGATATTTAATCTCTTTTGGAGTATCGTCCTGGGTATGACGATCAACTACATCCATGTTCTGGGTATGACGATAAACTACATCTGCGTCCTGGGTATGACGATAAACTATGTCCAACAGCAAGGCCTCTGATAATAAGTTTTTGAACAAATAATGTTGCCAGCTGTACGTTTTTGAAAAAATATTACCAGCTATACGTTTTGATTTTTTTTATTTTTGAAAGAATATTGTTGCCGGCTATACTTTTTGAAAAAATAATATTACCAGCTATACGTTTTTGAAAAAAATAATATTACCAGCTATACGCTTTTGAAGAAATATTATCATCAGCTATACGTTTTTGAAAAATACTACTACCAGGAATACGTTTTTCAAAAAAATAATATTACCAGCTATACATTTTTGAGGTAAAAAATGTTAACAGAAATAGATTTTTGACAAAACAAAACTATTACTAGCGGAAAAAAAAGTCGTCGGCATTAAATGGCCCATTATGGTTGATGTGCCGTAAAACAAAACAAAATAAACAAACCAAATCTTTCAAAGTAGTCCCTTCTTTTTTTTTAAGCAATTTTTTGCAAGGAGCTACAAAGAGTGAGAGTAAGAGTAAAGAAGAATGTTTGGGAAAAGGATAAAGAGAAGGAAGGGGATCAAGGTCAAGGCAGCAGAAGATGTCGATTGACATTACATTTGAATATTTGAAGATTATAGTTATCAGGGAAGCAGGTGATAGGAAGAGAGTTCCACTGACGGGAGGTGCGATATAAGAAGCTTTTGGAGTAGAAGAGATGGCTACATTTAGTCGTTTCGACAGGGAAAGAGGAGTGCCGAGATGCCAGCTTAGTAGCTTGCTTAAATTCATGCAATTTGGGAACCAGTGAAAGTAGCTCGTCGGAGCAGTTGCCATGAAAGTACTTGTAGAAAAGGCAGAGGGAAGCCACTGCACGTCTGTGAGATAGTGACTGTAGACAGAATGTCAGATCAGGACCAACCACGTTGCATATCCGTCTCTGGATTTTGTCTAGAACCTCGAGATGAACAGCGAGTGCACCAGACCATATATAGCAGCAGTATTCCATGCAAAGACGAATGGTTGATTCGTAGATGTGAAGGATGGACTCCAGCGAGAAGAACCTTCTGGCGCGACACAGAGAAAGATGTTTTTCTGAAGTCACATAGTCTATCCAGCATTGTTTTCATCGGCGAGAGCATTTCTGGAACTGCTTTTATGGGAGAGCGAGCAATTGTCTTGTCACAGTCTCTTTTCGTGACGTCTTGAAATCTTGTTCCTAACATTTAATTTTTGAAGAGAACAAAGTCTCAAGGGGCGAGATCTGGGAAATATGGTGGTTGTTGAACTTGGGAATGTTGTTATTGGCCAAGAAGTGCTGTATGAGCCATGGTTACTGATGGAACCTCTGTGATGTGGTGAGACGACAACACTCGACACACTATCCTTTCAAGCACAGCTATAAACAGCAGGATTGAACGAGAACGTTATAATTTAGTCGATGTGCGCAATACAATTCAAGGTCAATCTGCATACTTTAGCTCCTTTATCATAGCAATTTTTATTTTTTAAATTTGATATTTTTTGATCATGCCTCGTATATTCAAAATTATTTACAAGAACCTGTTGCCGCATATCAGGCAGTTCATCATTGCCTTTTGAGTAAAGTTTCGTAGTTTTTCATGTGAAACATATTCGACGAAGTTATGAATCTGGTCTTTCAGAAACTTTTCTCCATGAAAGCGTTTTGCAGCGATCGAAAAACAGCTTGCTGCTGGGAGATCAGGTAAAGCGTGAGCTGTACAATAAACCAGCCGAGTTCCAGGATTATTCCATGTATATTCTTCCTGTATGTGACTCTACAATATCATGTAGGAGAAAAACATTTTTCCTGTTGACAAACACAGGGTACATTACGGCCAAAATTCTAAGGCCACGTTGCAACTGCTAGATGCTAAAAATGTGCATTTAGTGTTTCATTGCATTTTAAGAAATCTAAAAAAAAAAAAACGCCTCAAGAGGATTTGCGTATGAGTGAATATAAAATACACGACTTGAATTGTAATTCTTCTTTCCGACTTCCAATTCCAAACGGTGATCTGTTGCACCAATCACACAGTATTCCAAAACGGTCACCCATCTAGGTACTGCCCAGGCTAGACGTTGTTTAACTTCGATGATTGTACGAGAACCGGTATTTCAACGTAATATGGCCGTATGCCATAAGTCTGCTGGAAACAGAATATGCCCGAGGAAGCATAATATAGGAAGCTACCAAAGATCACGGGCTGGAAAAACGACTCAGGGATTTTTGTTTGTAAACAACCAGGAAGAGAAGTCATGAAATAGCATAATAGACAGATTAACTAGATGTAGTTCATGTATCCACTATTGAAATAAGTACAACTATTTTTTATCAGATTAGAATCTGCTGCCGCAGAAGTTCGACTCCATACAAAAGATATTAAAGCAGAATTTACGTCTTTTAATAAAACATCAGTGAGATGCATTCAAATCGCCCTGACAAAAACACCTTTTTCAAATGATATAATCCTTGCATCCAACACTCTTGAATAAGCACAAATATTTTTTAACAAATTAGAATCTGCAGCCACACAAGTTGAACTCCATAAAAATGATATACAAGCGGAATTTAGTCTTTAATCAAACAGACGCGAGAGACATTGAAATCGCCCTCAAAAACAAACCTTTTTCAGATGATCTAATCCTTGCATCCAACACTCTTGAATAAACACAATATTTCTTAACAAATTGAAATGTGCTGCCACACAACATGGACTCCATATAAATGATATTCTAGCGGAATTTACGTGTGTTAATCAAACAGAATAGAGATACATTGAAATCACCCTAAAAAACACAGCTTTTTCAGACTATTTAATCCTTGCATCCAACACTCTTGAATAAGCACAAATATTTTTTAACAGATTAGAATCTGCTGCCACAATAGCTGGACTCCATACAAATGACATTCAAGCAGAATTTACGTCATTAATGAAACAGAAGCGAGAGGCATTGAAATCGCCCTAAAAAAAGCTTTTGCAGATGAGCTAACCCTTGCATCCAACATTCTTGAATAAACACTAATATCTTTTAAAATTAAGAATCTGCTGCCACACAAGATGGACTCCATATAAATAATATTCAAGCAGAATTTACGTGTGTTAATCAAACAGAAGCAAGACCCATTGAAATCGCCTTCAAAAGCACAGCTTTTTCAGATGATCTAACCCTTGCATCCAACACTCTTGAATAAGCACAAATATTTTTTTCAGATTAGAATCTGCTGCTACACAAAATGGATTCCATACAAATGATATTGAAGCAGAATTTACGTGTGTTAATCAAACAGAAGCGAGAGGCATTGAAATCGCCTTCCACAGATTTTCTAGATGATCTAACCCTTGCATCGAACACTCTTGAATAAGCACAAATATTTTTAACATATTAGAATCTGCTGCTAGCCAAAATGGACTCCATATAAATGATATTCAAGCAGAATTTACGTCTTTCATTGAAATCTCAGAGAGATAGTTCTTATAACAGTAAAGGTGACAATCTAAATCAAATTAATTACTTTTTGTTAATATCTGTAATCATGGTTCATCTCTACTCAAAAAGAAATATATGTGATAGTTGCAATGTATAAGCAGCATTATCGAAAATGAATACCATGTGGAATCAAAATGGAAACGTATGAAAGAGCAAATCTTTAGGTCAAAAGTAGAAACAGTTCTTTTACGAGGGTCAACCAGTTTGAAATTAATAAAATCACTGGCAAAAAAAAGAAGAAACCTAGATGCTCTGTACGACTCGACTATCAAAAGCAGCTTTAAATCTCAACTGAAATCATAAACTCCATGAATGTTACACAATGCGTCTTCTCGGGCTTCCATTATTGGCTGACATGATTATATTGAATCCATTGCTAGGCTCTGCTGCTAAGAAATAATTTTTGTTCAACGTGTCATGCTAGATAATTTTTCTCCGCTGAATCTATCTTAAATATTTATAAATCTACCATCCCCACCCTATGCTTTGAATATTGCTGCCACATATGGTCAGGTATTGCTTCTATTTATTTAGAAATTCTTGATAAAATTCAATGAAGAATCTACATTATTTATATTATTCGGACTATTGTCCTCATCTTTGTCGCCATATTTATTACAACGTTTCGGCTGTTGTACACTCCAGCCTTCTTCAGGTGGTTGGACTGTCGAACTGAACCCTTTATTAGGCTCACTGGGGTAGACTGTTCTGGTTGCACGTGCCATGTTTAATGGATGTCATTTATCAGTTATCTCCTGTTAATTCCCCTCTCAATGTTCTCCACTGCCTTAACCAGGTATTGAACTCACACTCTTTAGGTCCTGTCACTGGATCTAACTAACGCCTTTATCCACTGTGCCATGTTAAGGCAGTGGAGAACTTTCAGAGGGAAATATATATATATATTGTCCTGGGTATGATGATAAACTACATCCACGTCCAAGGTAAGACTATAAACTACGTCCAACAGCAAGGCCTCTGATCAGTGTGGAACCAACTCTTAATTGCTAGTGTTCCCAGGTCCATCCTGACCCGGGGTGGTAGCACCTGTTAGGGTCCCATCTGTCGGCAAATAGTTAACTCCGAAATTGAGGAACAAAGCCTTATGAAAGTGTGAAAATAGGTTTTAATACCAGAAATACTTTGTAAAATATTACCAGAAATACATTTTTGAAGAAAAAAAAGCTATTACCAGCAATACGTTTTTGAAAGAAAATATTACAAGCAATACATTTTTGAGGAAAAAAATATTAACAGAAATAGATTCTTGACAAAACAAAAGTATTACCGGGGAAAAAAAGTTGTCGGCATTAAATGACCTATTGAGGTTGATATGCCGTAAAACAAAACAAAATAAAATCTTATTTTGATCTGGTTTGCTTAATCGATAGTAATATGAAACAAAAATGTTGATTTCTTGAAGAGGTGGATTTCTGAAGAAACGCTGAAATTCGTATAATATCCTATTTATTAATATTGATTTTGTGGAACATTTGTAAATATCTATTAGGTTGGTGCAAATATAATATCGTTCTTTGACGTCTTTTTTAACGTCAAAAAACGATATTATTTTTGCACCAACCTAATACATTGGCTAAATCTTGAGTAATGAATAAAGGAATTACTAGCGTTAATGTTCCAATTAAATAACATGTGAATGCTTTCAAATTGAACATTTGAAATCTTGGTTTTTCCATGGGCTTGAACTCCGACCATTGGCATCATCAGAATTATACAGCTATTCCCGCCACTAAAAAGGCGTTCTTTTTTTTTCTCATCGTTGTCTTTTCTTTCTCTTTTTCCCTTTCTTAATTTTCCACCTTCCTCGTCTTTTTTCTTCATTTTGTATTTCTTTTCTCTTTATTTTCTTTGTCTTTCTTCCTCTTTTCATTTTTCTTTCGTTTTATCTCCCTTTTGCTTTCCTTCATTTTTCTTAGTGACTTACTCTCTTTTTCCTACCATTTCTTTTACTCGTGTTTATTTTTCATTATTTTTTGTCCTCTTCTCTTATTATCTTTATGCTTTTTTAGTCTTTCTTTATTTACATTTATTCTTTCTTTTTTATTTTTCATTAATTTTTCTCGTTCCTCCATTCTTCTTTATCATTCTTTTTGCTTCTTCTTTAGTATTCCTTTCTTTCTTTCTCGTTTTTATTTTTCATTATTTTTCTTCTCATCTTTCCTTGCTTCTTTTTAGACTTCTTTTATATTTTTCTTTTCTTTCTTTCTTTTTCTCATTTTTATTGTCATTAATTTTTCTCTGCTTTTCTTTTCCCTGTTCTTTCGTTTTCTTTTATAGATTTCTTTCTTCGTTTCTTCATTATTTTTATTTTCTCCCCTTTTATTCTCGTCTTGTCTTCCTTCCTTCCTTCCTTCCTTCCTTCCTTCCTTCCTTTTGCATTTTTACATTCGTCTTCTTTTGCAATTTTGTTTTTTTCTTCCTTCTTATTTCAAACTTTCTTTTTCTTCCCTTCTTTTTTCCTTTTTGTTCCCGTCTTTCATTTCATCTTTATCATTGTTTTTCTTTATTTCTTTCTTTCTTTCTTTTCTTTTCTTGTTTTTATTTTTCATTATTTTTACCTCCTTTCTCTTTTATCATTCTTTTTGCTTCTCCTTTTGTATGCTTTTCTTTCTTTCTTTCTTTCTTTTTTCTTTCTTTATTTCATTTTCTTTCTTTCTTTTTCATGCTTTCTTTCTTTCATTAATCACACGGTCTTTCTTTCTTTGTTCACTAACCTCACTGCCTTTCTTTAGTGACCTCAGTTTCTTTTTCTTTCTTTCTTTCTTTTTTCACTTTCTTACTTTCCTTCTTCCTTTATTGACCACATATTTTCTTTCTTTCACTGATCACACCTTCTTTCCTTCTTTGTTCACTAACCTCACTGTCTTTCTTTGCTGACCTCAATTTCTTTTCTTTTCTTTCTTTCTTTCTTTCTTGGTCACATTTTCTTTCTTTCTTTCTTTGTTGTGTTTATTTTTCATTATTTTTATCTCCTTTATCATTTTTTTGCTTCTCCTTTAGTATGCTTTTCTTTCTTTCATTTTTCTTTCTTTCTTTCTTTCTTTCTTTCCTTCTTTCTCTTCCTTTGTTCTTTAATTCACTTGCTGTTTGGTCTTCCTATATTCCTTCCTTTTTGGGCGGGGGTCTATTCAAGATCAAAAGCTGTCATCAGCCAGCCCCGCACATATAACACTTCGTCAAGTAGAGCTGGACAAATAGCATTTTTCTCATTTTGCAAACAATGCAAAGTTTATTTTTAACACTGTACTCTCACTGCTACCATTCCACAGTCGGTCCTCAAAGCTTGTCCGAGCTTTTTTCTCATCTGGACCCTTCCTACGCAAATTTTCATCCATTTTCGTCATATAGAGCAATTAGATTCTTTAAAATTTTCCTATCCACTGTGTTAGAGAAATCTTAGAAGTAACTGTAAATCTTACTTCGTTATATACTGCTTATGCAGTCAGATAACACTATAGCTGTAAAATTGTAAAATGAAGGAGAATAAAGTAATGATTACGAAGAAAAAAATCTTCCAACAAAAAAAGAAAGAAAGAACGAAGAAAAACAGTCACACAATTTGTTGGAAATATATCGTTTTTTTTCTTCTGAAATACGATATATTTAATTTTTCAGTTGACGGCTCCAATTCCTTAAAAACGATAGGAAAAGAAGAAGAATGAGGCGACGCTTTTCTTTGGCCCGTGAATTGCAACAGGTATCATAGAGGGGTTTAACCCCCAAAATTTCTTCAGGGAAAATATACGTATATAGGATATAAGTCTGTAATGTAATGATAGAGGAGTTTATCTTGCTCACTACACCCTCTTCGCAACGGACAAGTAGTCGGCAAAATTTCCCTACTGGGGAACGATAAAAGTAGTCAGTATAGACCATAACTGTTTTGCTATTTATTACAATAAAAACATTCCACTGGTGAAATGACGGCTGGTTTGACTTTGAGTAAGAAACAGAAACAGTACGAGTTTAGCGTATTGGCCAGAAATCAGTTGCGGAGACTAACGGAGCGACACAACCAAGACGGCCCACTACAGAATAAAAATCGGAGTTGATAAATCCGACATATGATGTCATGACAATATCACAGAGTGATTCATTTTTAAAAATTGAATGGTGCCAATGAAAATTCGCTTCAATTCCCACCCCAGGTTAATTTTGTTAGCTATGTTAGTGATTGGGGAACCCCAGCCTTTATTTTCGATTCATTTTTTCGGCGGTAAGGGGGGGGGATTTACTACTCTTTACCAATGCGCATAGTAAGGGAAAGTCGCATACTAACCCCCTAATTTTGTTTATTTGGGTATTTATTTCCCTTTCCACACAAAGAATTTCACTCCTTCAACTTCAGCTGAAGATTCAGAAAAACCACTAAAGTTTAGTTTCTTTCACACAAGCCAAAATCACTTCATTTACCCACCTTAAACAAAAATCTATTGTCAGTCCACTGCAATTTTTATTGGTTCTATTCCATTCGGAAAACGAAATACTACTGAATGCCATTTACAAATAAAACATCTACTATATCTCATCACAAATCTTAATTATCTGCCCTTGATTCAGCTAAAAGAATTAGAAATGCGTCACGTGAATGTCTGAAAAGGCGTGCGAAACGTTTGGAGCCAATCCCTGAGAACGACAAGATGTTTACTCTAGATAGACGGGACTCATTACTGTCACCAAATATAGGACCAAATTAAATCACCAGTAAGCGATCATTTCACTTTTCTATATTATCTATGTCATTATGATATTATGTATTCGGTTCGATTCAAACATTGTAGACTACCCTCTCTCGTTCTCTCTCTCTCTCTCACACACACGGACATATATATATATATGTGTGTGTATATGTATTCAATGGCGGTACTCTCGAGGATTTTCCTTCTGAATGAATTAGCTTTTTTAATCTTTTTTTATGATTGTAGCATTTATAAAATCAAATGGAATTCACGTACAGTGTAACCCGGATATAAGAGAGTTGTCGGGACCGGAGAAGAAGTCTCTGATATCCGGGTTTCTCTTATATCCGGGTTTCTCTTATATCCGGGTTTGGTCTAATTTATATACATTAACACAGGCTCTAATTTGGGACCAGAGAAAATCTCTGTTATATCCGGGTATCTCTTATATCCGGGTCTCTTATATCCGGGTTACACTGTACAATTTTGATTTTATAACTGCTACTCTTATATATACATACATACATACATATATATATATGTGTGTGTGTGTGTGTGTTTGTGTGTAGCTCGGCACTCGTATTCGAGGATACCCGTCTAATAGGGCAGCTAGCCAAATCCCTATTGCGTTTTCGTTTATAGTGCAACTATCCTTTCTTGGAAGGAGCGTGTTATCTGGCGTGATCAACAATTTAAACAAGACACAAGCCTTCGGCCACGATCACTTGTTACTTCGTGCTAGCACAGTTATCGACGGCCCCCAACGGTTCCGTCTACCCAATTTCACAGCTTGGGTCCGTTTTCATAGGAAGTCTCCTTCCTGACAAATCGATGATGATCAGATTCGACCCCAATTCTCATGATCAGAAAGCGAACGTTCTAACCAGGCCCCCTATATATATATATATATATATATATATATATATATATATATATATATATATATATATATATATAGACAGCAATCTTTCGTTTATGCAGGTTTCATTAAAAACGACAGACAAGGTACTACGGTTTAGCTTTTTATTTAATTTTTCTTGTGTTCGAACAAGGGCTTTCTTTTCGAGACAAAGAGTGTGTAAAAAACTGTCCAAATGTTTTATAGTTCAGAGCGCTTTCGGCTATACCTTTAGTCATTATCAAGGATGATTCAATTTTATAGCTTAATTGAGTTGTGCATTATGTGTATGTGTACAACTCACTAAAGCATACACATAATTCAAACACTCAATTAAGCTGAAATACTGAATCATCCTTGGTAATGGCTAAAGGTATAGCTGAAAGCGCTCGGAACTATAAAACAGTTTTTACACACTCTTTGTCCAGAAAAGAAAGCTCTTGTTCGAACACAAGAAAAATTAAATAAAAAAACTTAACCGTAGTACCTTTTCTGTCGTTTTTAATGAAACATGCATACATACATACATACATATATATATATATATATCTATATATATATATATATATATATATATTTAATGAAACATGCATACATATATATATATATATATATATATATATATATATATATCGTTCGTTGAAGCACTTTATCAAGGTACACTGTAGGCAAAAAGTTTAGGGACACTGCATTTCTTTAAAAACAACTTAAATATTTTTGTATTTTTAAATGTAAAAGATAAAACTTCAGTGTAATAAGAGAGCAAAAGTAGGCTTAAGGCAGCTTTATTCTGCTAAGAATAATTGATACCAGCGTAATGACTATTTATAGTCCTCTACAACCGAAAGAGTTCTCCAAAGGGAGGTAATCATAAAACAAGGGAGATTATTCCCGATTGATTTATCACATTCAGTAGCTACAGTGTATTTGCTTTTATTTCGACAAAAAAAGCACTATAAAATAATTGTCACACACCAGCATAAACCTGATGTTATAGCATGTCTTTGCAAAATCGAATGACATTGTTCTTTTTTATGGTTTCCTTGACCTAAATCAAATCTCTAACCTTCTCTACACCAAAACGCCACCACACATAATAGACCGACCACTTAACTGTTGGAATCATGAATTCATTATTTAATCTTTCTCCTGACTTTCTTCTCACATCCAATCTCTTATTCTAAAAAGTTCAAATTTGAACTCGTCTATACACATTAACTTTTGTCACTCTGTCTTATGCTTTTTTTCCATAACTGTTTTTGTACTTATTCACATCCCAAGACAGTTACAGTTCAGCGCGACACAGACAAGAATTAAGTTCACCTGTCAACATTGTAACAGTTTTCCTTCTTTTACTGTCAATAATAAAGTATTTATCTTCAGCAAAGGTTGTTGCTTTTGGTGTTCCATCTCTTTTCTCTCAACATTTGTGCCAATTTCTAACTGCCATTGTAACGAATATTGCACCTCAGAATTGTTTGTCTTTTATTCGAATTAATTTTAACATAATTTAGTAGAGTTGTTTTGGATAGTTATCTCGTTGAAAGGTAATTTTTTTTACAATTATGCGTAAACCAACATATCTTGTAAAATCAAATGATATTTTCCTTTTCATGATTCCCTTGATCTAAATCAAATATCTCAGACTTATCTCCACCCACATCATTACAGACCGGCCGATTGGAATCACACTTTCATCATACAATCTTTCTCCTATCTTTCTCCTCCTATCCACTCTACTATTTACTACTAAAAAGTTCAAATTTGAACTCGTCTATACACAACACATTTTGCCACGTTTTTAATAGCCAATTTTTAGACATTATTTGCCCATGACACTCGTTTCTGCTTATTAGCCTTCAGAGCCATCAAGAAACCAGGGTTTCTTGATGGCTATGAAACACCTGAGCCCGCTGATCTAAGTCAATATTTCAAAGTTGAGAGTGGCACTGGTTGCTGTCGAGATGAATTAAGTTCACTTTTCAACTCTGAAACAATTTTCCTTCTGTTTCTTTTACTCTCAATAATGAAGAGTTTATCTAAAGCAGTAGTTGTCACTACAGCTCTTTTTTTAACTGCCTTTGTAACGACTATTGCACCACAGAAATCTTTAACTTCTTGGCATTTTGTCTTTGAGAGCAGCCTTCTTTGCATAAAATTTCAGTTTGTGTCCTCACCTAAGTGCTGCTTTGATTTTGCCATTTTCAGCAATTTATTTTCAAAATAAAAGAAGCTATGAAAATACAGCCGTAATGGCACAATCTTGTTTTATTTAAACAGAGGCAGTTACTTATGTTTTGTTTATAACAGTCAGTGTTAACATTTAGAAACTGTATTAACATTTAACGGAGTTTAAAAGACTACTAAGGAGTTAATGGTGAAAAACAAAATGTAATGTTTCTGATACAAAATATTCATAATTTAGAAAAGCAAATACACTGTAGTTACTAAAATTTTATCTTTTAATTAAAAAAATAAAACAAAAATATCTCATTTTAAGGTGTTTTTTTAAGAAATGAAGGGTGACCCTAAACTTTTTGCCTGTAGTATAAATATAATGCTTTAATTTTTCAACTTATATTCAAAAACAGGTGTTTTCCTCCACTACTTCACTGTTTATATATTTAAACTTGTGCTTTGGGAAACTTTTGCAACGAATAAAGTACAAGTTTGATAATATACATAAGTATATATAAGTTTCTGCTGCAGTAAATGAGGATATTTTGACGAGAGCCAAATTTAATCCTAAAAAGCTTTTTACTTTTTGTCATAATAAAATTCCTAATAAAATCATGTCTCAATTTTTTTTTTAACCGTGTATAATAATTTTCACTTAATTAAAGTATAAAACAAATAATTTTTGGGACCAGTTTAAAAATCTATCAGAGGTGACATCGAACTTTTGATCTGTAGTGTGTTTATATATATATATATATATATATATATATATATATATATATATATGTATCATATATCATATATATATATCATGTTCTCATCGCCAGGCTATAATTTTTCATTTAGAAATAAATCTCCAAGACGAAAAAAATGTATAGTTGACCTGAAGATATTTTTTAAGAATGTATTATGTATTAAAGATTGTATAATATTTGAATGTGAAAGTCGCTAGAATTCAAATATTTCAAGTGAGAATTTTTTCTATGAATTTTTAATGAGGTAAAGATACTTGCTGCTCTAAAAATACACCTGATCCATCTGACAACAATTTTATACATAGGGATCGCGTCATTGAATGGATTCTTAGTAAGTTAATGCGAAGAGAATTAATTACATTAATATTACTAACTGCTTCATTGTGTGATTACCTCTTTATAATATAAAATATATGCTGCCCAATATAATGTTTATGAAATATATATATATATAATATATATATATATATATATATATATTATAAATTAACTCATTTAAAATGTTTTCTTCGCTACACAGAAATAACCATGTTTCAAAAACTGAAGCTAAAAATTTCAAATTTAATTATATAATTAAATTAAAAGCATTAGTTCTCTTTCATCTTCAAGCGAATTTTGGAATAACATATTTTTAAAATTTACTGAGCTGGAAACGCACATATAAATTCATAATCTCTTGTTTCCAAGGATACAGAGAACTCCAATCATTCAGACGGTAGCGTGTTCATTTTTATTAACTATTGTTGTATCAATTATGAGTTACGTTCGAAAAAGAGATTAAGTTTAGGGAAGGTTGAGGTATATTTTTCAATGAATTCTGACATCCGTTAAACGCATGTCATCTGGGTTTTTTTTTTAATTAACAAAATGTTTTTCGGCATTTTTTCGTACTTGTATACTTAAAGATGCTTTCTAAAAGGGTTGTTTGGGCTAGAATACGTTATATTTAACTACAATTTTAAAATATTTTTACTCTTAATTACTAATAGACTATATTTCTTTATAAATCATGTAAATGTAATTGAATTACTTAAATTATTTAAAATTATTTTTTCATATCAAATATAAGTATGTATATTACCAGCTCCCATTTTTTTTTATTTTTAAAATATTATTTATGGAAAATTTTTGACAATGACGGCAAAGAATAGGTATTTCATTTCTTTGATTCAGCAAATTTTTATTTTTTATAAACATATATATATATATATGTGTGTGTGTATTGAAATAATATAAGAAGAAAGACAAAAGAAATAGTCCTTTTACAGATATATTCTATCTAAAATTTCACACACATTCTATACATATAGAATTTTGCCTGAAGACAGCCGTGGAGACTAACTCAACGACGCAATTGAGACGACCCACTATATATATATATATATATATATATATATATATATATATATATATATATGGAAAGACGAAATGAGATACCCAATTTATTTGATCTCTTCTTAGACTATGCTCCATGCATATACAAGTACAGAGGTGAAGAGTGTGATACTAATCACTTAAATATTCCATACTGGATCAATAATAGAAAAAAAAGCGCTTTGCTTCCGTTTCTAAGGATGAAAGAATCCATGCTATTGACAGACATTCATAGTTGTGTCCAAATGATCTTAAACAAAAATTAAAAACCCTCGGCGTACTGATCATTTACAACAAATTTAGTAGAGAAGATAAGACAATTTAATACAGAATAGGCGTTGCTAGGGGTAGTTTCGCCCCAAACTAAAATATCAACTTGAAAACTTGAGTCATGTTCTTAAATAACTCCATCAGATCGAGACTTTAACTATGAATGTCATTCTTGGCGCCAAACTCGTTCAGAAGTATCTAAACTGTCGGCTGTATACAACCGCTTTCGTAAGATCAATGATTAAAATGGCTTTGAGCGAGAACCATCCTTCCTCGAAACTCGTGGACTGGCGCTACAGAATCACAAAAAAAAAAAGTACGAAAAATAGAAACCACACGAGGACTACCAACAGCGGCAACAACTAAAATGGACAGCGTGTGTAACACGATGAGATAATAATGGCAAGATGCTTACGTTCCACTCGACCACAAACAAAAAATCTAAATCAGTACTGGTAAGAGCATTAACATCTACTAGACTTGAGGAAATTATTTTATTGAAAATTTGTTTCAAAGAAAGATTTTATAAATTCCAACCCACAGCAGCAATGACGCACAATAAATGTCGAATGTTTCCCTAATAGGAAATGGCTAATATTACAAGTTTTTAATCATTTCACTCCAACCAAGGCAAAAAAGCCACTAAGACGCGAGGGGTGGGGTTTACTGTATGTGAAAAAATATAAAAAAAGGAACGTTATTAAGTTCCGAGAACAATAAAAGAAGAGGAATTAAGAAGACAGAAGATAACGATTTATATTGCGTTTAAATTTTTGAAGATCAAAGGCAATAAAGCCACTAAGATGCAAAGGGATTTCTGAGTATTAGAGAATATGAGAAAAACTACTATTAAGTTGCGAGAACGATAAAAGAACAGGAATTAAGAAGACATAAGATAACGATTTATATTGCGTTTAAATTTTTGAAGATTAAATTTGACTGGAAAGCAAAAAGCTCAAAGAGAGTTCAAAAAGCAAGAAATTGGGAAAAATAAAATTGCAAAAGGAAGAGATCTAGTGGGCAAACGATTACTGCTCTTAAATTCATGAAGTCTAGGTACCAAAGATAGAGTTAATAAGAACAATTATTTTTTAGAAAAAACAGTGTATATAGATTATGACGATTGGAAAATGACTGAAGCAGAGATGACAGGTCAATATCAATGACATTGCGGATTCTTATTTGGATTTTATCTATGTACTTTTACTTATGTAGCTTCCCTGTAATTTTTTCTATAAAGACTTTCATGTTAATTGTTCTGGTAAATTTTCCGCTATGCTACCAAGAATTGATAAATTTAAAGCGCAGTACTCGATTGGAAACAGTTGAGATAGCTGGATGCAACCATATTTTCAATGAAAACAATTTCTTTTCTAACGTTTCTCGCTTATAGAACTTTCTTCGGCCTTCTTGCTTTCCAGCCAGCTTTGATCTTCAAAAATTTAAAATGTAGTGTCAGTCGTTATCTAATGTTTTCTAAATTCCTCTTCTTCTATTATTCTCGCTCCAAATGTTTATTTTTTCTTTTTCTTATTCTTTCACACTCAATAACTCCCTGACTTTTATCGACTATATTGCCTTGCTTGGGGTAAAATGATTGAAATACAAACCAAAAAAATACTCAATAAGTCTACGGCCGTTATTATTAGCAATATCATTGTCTACTATTAGTAAGAATTTCCAAGTATTTCCTTCATCTTAATTTCATTTGCTTTTCACCGCAGCTACCCAGTACATTAATCTACGGGTGTTAATAGTAGCAATATTATCGTGAGCTTTTTGCTAAATGACCAGTGTCAAACATCATTAATTTTTGACTCGTATTTCATTCGTTATAATGATGTGCAGTTAGCCTAACGGTTATCATCACGAAAAGTAGTATCAGTGTACTTGTACTTATTCCCTTTGAAAAGTCATAAATACATGTCCCTCCCCATCTACGGATTAAATAGTTCGATGGGCTAGGAGAACTCTTAATTCACAACTCGGTTGAATATGAAGGAGTTCTGTTTTGTCCGAAATACACCCATTGCAGGTACGGATTCATAAATACAGTGACCCTCCAGCGCTTATGATCTAAATGTCACGTGATTGTAAATAATTTAATATTAATTAAATACCTCCACAAAAAAAAAGTCAAAGATGCAATACATAAGGTTTAAAATAAATTATTAAAAATGAAAAATCTTTCATACTAATAGATGAAATTTAATATTTACAATAACCAATATCCAAATGCTATATTTCAAAAAGTAATTTAAATGTACAGGAAATTAATTTTTTTTATAAAATATCTAATTAGCGCCCTTTTTAGTATTCAATGTAATTCTCTTTATTAAAAAACCTTCCAAAAATAAAACGCACTTTTCTGAAACTTTATTTGAGGAATATTAGCTGACTTAAAGTATAATTAATTTGCTCTGAAACAAATATTATTTACTTTAATTTTGAAATACTGCAGAAATTATTTTTTAATCAAACAATAGCATTATATGTCTATATTTCTGAGATGAGGTATTATGTACACTATTTACATTATTCGGACTATTTTCCTCATCTTTGTCGCCATTTTTATTACAACGTTTCGGCCGTTGTACGCTCCGGCCTTCTTCAGGTAGTTGTAATGTCGAACCATTTATTTCGCTCACTTTGTGTTGAAACTTGACTAATGCATGGAATAATAATGCAACACCAAATGTACTTAAAACAAAATGTATTGAAACAAGAAAGTGTACACAATATTTACATATAGTCTTTTGTATATTCCTGGGAAGACCGTTCCTGGAATGTGTGTTGACTGAGTCGCCGTCGGGCAGAGTCTCTGGTTGAATCTCTTGATTCCTTCCCTCTCTTCCCGGTACCAACCATATTTATATGGTCGGTACTCCACTATGCAAATTAGGTGGATCCTACCACAACACTTTGGTAGACTGTTCTAGTTCCACGTGCCATGTCTAATGGATGTCAGTTATCTCCTGTTAATTCCCCTCTCCAAGTTCTCCACCGCCTTAACCAGGTATTGAACTCATACTCTTTTGGTCCTGTCCCTGGATCTAACCAACGCCTTTATCCATTGTGCCTTGTGTCCTTGAGGACATCTGTGTATGAATTTGTGAATCTGTCTTGTGAGCGAAATAAAGGGTTTAGTTCGACATTCCAACCACCTGAAGAAGGCCGGAGTGTACAACGGCCGAAACGTTGTAATAAATATGGCAACAAAGATGAGGACAATAGTCCGAATAATGTATATAATGAACATAATACCTCATCTCAGAAATATAGACAGATACTGAAAGGCCGAAACGTTGTAATAAATATGGCGACAAAGATGAGGACAATAGTCCGAATAATGTCATTAGTGTAAACAATAACTGTGTTTTTAATCAACATTAGCCATGTTTAATATTTGACAAGGCGATGACAGATTTATTATTGTTCTACGGAAACTTTATCTTTAAAACATAATTTAAGAATATGACGTGAGCATCTTTTTTATATAATTCTGAAGTACTCAATAATCTCTAAAATTTACGAAAGTATTCTCCGTTTTATTGAATTTTAGAAAATTTGGGTTTAAATTGAGTATAGTTATTGCTGTTATTTACTGATAATGTCGTGTATGGTCGTCCGTATTTATAAAAACGGCACGTTTATACAATAATAAAAAAATTCAAAATTATTTTAGAAGTATTGGTGCTTGATGATTTGTATTAAGCTTTTCCATTTATGAATAATATATATATTTTTCACTTAATAATAATATTATCAAAACCCTGAAATTAATACAGAATTTTAAAAGATTTAAAACAATAATTTTTCTAATTAAAATTTAACAAAAAGAAAACACTTGTAAAAAATTCACTATTTATCGAGAAGTTTTTTTCTTATAACAATAGTGTCCTTAATTTATCGTGCAAAAGCAATTAAAATTTTAAATAATGCTATAGTATTATTGTATTTTTAATTTACGATTCAGAGCAGATATTCGTAAATGGTGTTTCTGTTTAAATTGATGATTTAAATTTCCTAAGGACTTCTGCTTTTAACTAGTATATATATATATATATATATATATATATATATATATATATATATATATATGGTGTGTGTGTGTGTGTGTGTATGAAGATTTTAATTTTTTTATATTTTTTATTGTTCAATATATATATATATATATATATATATATATATATGGTGTGTGTGTGTGTGTGTATGAAGATTTTAATTTTTTTATATTTTTTATTGTTCAATATATATATATATATATATATATATATATATATATATATGGTGTGTGTGTGTGTGTGTGTGTATGAAGATTTTAATTTTTTTATATTTTTTATTGTTCAATATATATATATATATATATATATATATATATATATGGTGTGTGTGTGTGTGTGTATGAAGATTTTAATTTTTTTATATTTTTTATTGTTCAATATATATATATATATATATATATATATATATAGTGTGTGTGTGTGTATGAAGATTTTAATTTTTTTATATTTTTTATTGTTCAATATATATATATATATATATATATATATGGTGTGTGTGTGTGTGTGTATGAAGATTTTAATTTTTTTATATTTTTTATTGTTCAATATATATATATATATATATATATATATATATATATATAAATATGCTGAAATTCTATTTTCTCGAAATTTCATAAAATTAAGTAAGTGGAAGTAAACAGACGTGAAAAAAAATTTTTTACCAAGATTTTCAAAGAATATTTAAAAAATAATTTAATTCATTTGTGAATAAGTCCTGAAAATTTCATTAAAATTCGATAATGATTTCATTTTTGCAAGAATTCCCAAAACAATGTGTTTTTAACGACAAAAATGACGCTAAAGTCCCCTATAGTAACTAAGCTTTGGACCCACCCACTGACGCTGGAAAAACAGGATACTTAACCAAAATTTTAAACATGCTAGAAAGGATTAAAAAAATTAATAAAATAATTAAAAAATATTTTAGTCTTTCCTCTTAATAATAACATGAAAATTTTGACGATAAAATTTCGTTTTTATTAAGTTTGGAGCCTTTTTCCATCATGCTATGCTGTTTTTAGAAAATTTTTGGCGGTAACTATTCTAATTTCCATAGCATTATTACTTTTTTTTATTAGTATTCCTTTCATCTTAATTTCAGTGACCTTTTATCGCAATTGCCCAAACTTTCAGTATACGAAATTTAATAATATTTTCTTGGTCTCAGTGTGACGGGTGATTAGAAAATTAGCATTCCGACCATGGAACTAAGGTTCGAATCTCACCATGGCCGATTTAGCAAAGAAATAACTTCTTGATAATATAAACCCGGGTTCACGATGTCAGCATCCCACATATTGGGAAGTACTTTAAAATACAGATTAACCCAAGCCTTGTGAGTGAAATTGGGTAGACGGATCATTTCGGAATCCATCGATGGTTATAACAGACCAGGGGGTTCTAAATCGGGGGTGGGAATTTCTTTCACTGGGGACTTCATAGTTTCAAGGGGGGGTTCTTTTACTTTTTCTTGTTTTTGTTTTTTTTATTTACAGAATTTTGTTTATTGAATTACAGTAACCTGGCATTCCATTGAACTTCTGGTTTATTGAATGTATATTTTAATTTATTTACTTAAAATAATTAATTATGCCCTTTATACGCTCCGGCCTTCTTCAGGTGGTTGGAATTTCGATCGAACCCTTTATTTCGTCCACTATCTCTTCTAGTTCAACGTGCCATGCCTCTTCCGGATATATCAGTATCAGTTATTTTCCTTTAACTCAACTCTCCAGGTTATTGTTCATCTCTACTGTAGCCAAGCATTCCAATCACCTGAAAAAGGCCGGAGCGTACAGCAGCCGAAACGTCGGGAATATGGTAACAAAGATGATTACAAGAGTCCGAACAATGTAAATAGTGAAAAAAATTAGAATACTTCATCTCAGAAATATAAACAGAAATAAGTTATGAATTAAAACTAATTACTATACATGAATTCAAGTTTAAAATTTCATCAACATTTTCTTTTGCTATTAAGTGTGTAAAAATCCTCTATAAAAATCATCCATGTCGATGTGTGTGTGCTAATATGGAAATGAATGAAGATTTTTCAGTAATATATGCATATTATTTGGAATTTACCTTTTGAATGTGAAAATCTTGGAAAGGGAGGTTGAATGATATTCTGATTTATAATGAAAAAGATGCATTGGGCAAAAAAGTTCAGAATCACTGATCTAATGTGTAATGAATGGGCTCATATCTGTCTTAGTAAAATAGAAAATAATAAACTTTTCATTTTAGTTGGTTTACATATTTTTATCATCTTGTAAATATAAAATTATTCTTGTAAATCAGCAATCTACTAAATAAATAGGGTTTGATATCTTTGTTGTTAATTCTCAAGAATAAAGAAAACGTATAAATTCACTTTCATATGTTTGGGTTTTATTAAAATCCTAATCATCGCTTTTTTAAACAAACATTGCAGAGAGAGTAAAAAATAACAGTGGTGTCAAGGAAATAACTATGCTTTTGACATATTGCTTTTTGCAGGCATGAAAGTTAAACATTGCCATGTTGTACTAGATATACTTTTGATCAGTATTGTAAAATGCTACAAAACCAAAATATTGATTTTAGTCATATTCTTAAATGAGGGGGTACTCAACTAAGGGAGAATAATCCTGGGGCGGGGGAGTATTTCAGAGTTTCCGCAATGGGATTTTTTTTTTATAAGTTTCTCATTGGCTGTAATATTGATGAAAATAAAATCGATTTAAATACTCTGATCTTTTTGTCAGTTGAATTACACTGGCATTCTACAGAATAGTTTTTCTCATTGAAATATGCTTCAGTTTATTTATTTAATAATTAGTTAGGAATTAAGACAAATGACTCTACATGGATTCAATTTTCAATATTTTCTATTGCTATTAAATTTGTAAAACTCCTCTATGAAAATAATCCATATCAATATGTGTGTACTAATATGGAAAAGAAAGAAAATTTTCAATAATATATGCATATTATTTGGAATGCACATTTTCAGTCAATCTAGGAAAATGGAGAATGACATTCTGGCCAGTAGTGGATCTACAATTTAGGGGTTCTGAAGCTTGAAGAGATAAGGCGGCCCCTTACGAAACCAGCAACAATAGATTCGAGGACTCAATTGCCAAAATGTAGGCTATGAATAAATCGATTTAAACACTAACCTTTTATTGAACAGTTTTGTTCAATGAAATAAGCTTCAGTTTATTTAGTTAATAATTAGTTAGGAATTAAAACAAATTACTGTAAATGTATTCAATTTACAACATTTTCTAATTCTATTAAATTTATAAAAATCCCCTGTAAAAATAATCCATCTATATATATTTGTACTAATACGAAAAAGAATAAAGATTCTAGATAATATATGCATATTATTTGGAGCGTCCTGGGTATGACGATGAACTACATCCAACAGCAAGGCCTCTGATCAGGAGGTTTTGAGGAGCGTGGAACCGCCGCTTTATTGCTGGTGTTCCCAGGTCCACAATGACTCGGGGTGGTAGCACCTGTTAGGGTCCCATCTATGAGCAAATAGTCAACCCCAAAACAGGCAAAAAGCATTATAAAAGTGTAAAAATAGGTTTTAATACCAGAAATACTTTGTAAAAAATTATTAACAGAAATAAGTTTTTTTTAAAAAAAAGCTATTACCAGCAATATATTTTTGAAAAAAAATCGTACCAGCGATACGTTTTTGAAAAAAAATATTACCAGCAATACATGTTTTAAAATAATATTACCAGCTATACAATTTTTAGAAAAAAAAATATTACCAGAAATAGATTTTTGATAAAACAAAATTTTACCAGGAAAAAAAAGTTGTCGGCGTTAAATAACCCATTGAGGTTGATATGCCGTAAAACACAACAAACTGAAAACCAAACCAAACCAAACCAAGCCATATTATTTGGAATGACCCTTTTAAGTTGGACAATCTTGGAAAGGGTGGAGGTGAATGATATTCTTACTTGTGGTGAAAAGGGTGTATTGTGCAAAAAACACTCAGAACTGGCTTTGTTCAAACTGGTGATCATGCCATATTTTGCGTTCTATCATACAAACTGTATTTAAGGTCCACTCAGTATAATTGTAGTATAAGCCACAGGTTGACTATTTGTGTTTTGAGGGAAAAAACAGACGTGTCTGAGCAGGTGTCTGCGACAGGGATTAACTAGCCTCTTTGGCAGAAATGCATACTCAAATACAAACGATCAGATGGACAGAGCGCAATGAACAAATTGTTGCCATTTTATATTTTTAATTTCGCGCATTTGCTTTGTGGGTTTTTGATTTCGTTGACTGGAAAATATAGTAGGGTCAGTTGGACACCATCTGTGGGGAAAATAGAGCACTATGACGCAATTCACGCCACTATAAATTTGGAAACGGCATTCTGCACGGCTTGGCATTCGTACCGAAAAATCCAATACGAACATTTCAGAATGCTTGGATGTCAATCTGATTGTTCTGATGAAAAAAAAAAAACTAAAAAAAAAAAACTGAATTTGTTCATGAGGGCCTCAGACTCAACACGAAGGCGTAAATCAAGTGCCTTGAGGAGGTAGTACTACTCTGGGTCAGGAGAATGGCTGTTGGAAGACCCTATATTTGGCACCAGAATTCTGCACCATGCCAAACAAGCAGGAGAATCCAGTCATGGCTGTCAGACAATTTCTGCGAACATATCACCTCTTACATCTGGCCACCTAACAGCTCAAACTGCAACCCTCTTGATTATTTTATGTGGAGAGCAGTTGTTCGAGAGACCAGCAAAACTCCTTGTAATACTACAGATGAACTGAAAGCAAGGATTATGACAGCATTCACCCTCTTAAACAAAGAAACAGTCCTGAAGAGTTGCAGGAGATTCTGAAGTCGTCTGGAGGTCGTGGTTGAATTTATTGAATAAATTTAATCTTTAATATTTCAAAATATTTTTGTGCAGTTTTGCTAAATATATCTGTTAAAATGAGATATCAGTATTATTTTCATCTTTGCTTAATGAAGACGACAACTTATCCATTGTACTATGCAAACTGATTAGGTACAAACATTATTTTTCGAAATTACTTGTATTTTTTATGTCTTAAAACTGTGTGAGTTACTTTAATTTAATTTAATAATTTTTAACATTCATGAATTCTTTTCGGAATTGCCTTTATCCATGATACCTTATTCCCCGTTGAGGAATAATTGAAATGAATAAGATTCATAGTGATATTTTAAAGGTCGTCTGAAGGCATCAAATACACACTGAAATTCCGAAAAAATATCTCCATTCAATTTAAAGTTTATCCACATTCACAGATCTCTTGCTGTCGTCTGTTATCTAAAGACTAAAAGAGAAAAACGCGTTGGCTCACTAGCGAAAGGATATCATTGTGAAAACGACAAGGGTATCTTGCACAGAACTCGAGCAAAGCTTATTGATATTTTTATGGTGATTGACAGACGATATTCAAGCCAAGTGGAAGAAAGAAAGGTATCCTTTAAAAATAAATCAAGATATATACACAACCAATTACTATTGACATCGTCCGGACTCTTGTCCTCATCTTTATTGGGATATTCACGATCTTTCGGCCATTGTACCCTCCGGCCTTCTTCATTCCAACATATATCATCTGAAGAAAGCCGAAACATACGAAGTCCGAAACTTCATGAAAATGGCAATAAATATGAGGACAACATGACGAACGACGTAAATCTTGTATAAAGTTACAGTACCTCATATCTGAAATATAGACACGACTAAACACATACAAATACAAATATATATATATATAGTCGCTTTCTTATAGTACCGCGATTATGCCTTTTATTTAATTTTTCTTGTGTTCGAACAGGCGTTTTCTTTTCTGGACACAGAGTGGATAGAAACGGTCCAAATGTATTTGTAATTCCGAGCGCTTTCGGTTATACTTTTAGCCATTTTCAAGGATGATTTTATTTTTGCTTTTTAATTAGGTGTAAGGGTTGTGTGTATGCTTCTAGAGTTATATATATATATATATATATATATATATATATATATATATATATATATATATGCAACATATCTTTTCTTCAAACATGTCCCATAAAGACAGGACACATTTTAAATGCAAGTATCTTGGATTATAAAAATTGGCATAGAATACAAAATATATTTATTACATAACTGATATACAAGATTTACATTATTCGGAATATTGCTCTCATCTTGGTCGCCGTATTTATTACAAGGTTTCGGCCGTTGTACGCTCCGGCCTTC
>OZ010588.1:113946873-113994373 GCA_963932145.1 Acanthosepion lycidas | reverse complement strand
TCCAAAAGAAGCAAAAGCGAACTGTTTGTTAGATTGGGATAAAATAAATGACCGTGCTTTTTTTTTTCTTTTCTTTTTTGTGGTGGGGTGCGTTTCATTTTTGCTAGGGTTCCATAAGTGGACGATACTTAAGATGACACATTCATTGTAACAAATGCTTCTCCAAAACAGGAATTACTTTAGGTAGAGGCATTTCGTCGTGGTGTAATGGTTAACAAGCTTGTTTCGCTAGATCAATTACAACTGAGTAGTGAGTTCGATTCTCACTAGGTTCCCCATACTTTCGGCCTTGTGCCACATATAAACTACGCTTAGAAAACCCACTCGTGGAATCGATGTGGCGTAATGATTTCAAGCATGTCGCTCTATATCAATTACGTCTAAATAGTGACTTAGATCCTCACTGAGTACCCCATTATTTAGGCCTTGTGCCACACCTAAGCTACACTCAGTAAATCACTATAACTGAAGAGACAGAGTTTACAGTAGTCATCTGTAAACTGCGACATGTTTGGATTTCTGAATGGCATGTCTAATTTCCTGAGTAACATAAGGTTTATTAAAAATTGTCCTGGTTTCCTTTCGTCCACACTTGTTCACTCACACACTCTCTCATACATAACCGTATACGTAATCAATAATTAAGTACAATGCTTTTTGAATTTTGGAGACTTTCGGTGAAAATAACGTTTAAAAAATTAATGATTTTCTCTATAGAAGATCATACGTGTAAACGTCTTTTGCTTTAGAAACAGGAAACAGTCATAATATTTTTCTCCGAAGAAGAAATATACATACATATATATATATATATATATATATATATATATATATATATATATATATGTGTGTGTGTGTGTGTGTGTTTGAATTATTTTCAAAAGAATAAAGGAAAAATAAATTACATGCAACTGTGTGTGTTAATCTCACTGTCATCAGTGATAATATACGAAGTCTTCAATTTTTAGTTATAGAAATAAATATTTTCTCCAAAGAAAAAAAAAATTAACTTTTACTCATCTCTAAGGCAGATGCTTACGGGTTTGATATTCGGTAGTGAAAAGGAGAGAAATACTTACAACAAAAATTACATTGAATTTTTTTTAGTGCATCCTCCCTTATGATGAACCGTATTTCATACGGCCGACTGACCGGAAAAGGTTACCCATGCCTGGTTTATAATTTAACAAACATAAGGATGTTAATTAATATAGTTTTAAATCTGCGCACAACAAAATAGTTCCAGATTAACGATTATTTTTATGACTAACGTCATCAGCGTTCTTTTTCGTAGCAACAGGTTCACACTCCTCTCCGGTCTTTTGAACAAGGGTAGAGGTTAATGCCTTGTTTCCTGTTTAGGAGTGGGTTTCCGTTTAAAGTCTATTTCAACTCTATACTTCTAACTTCGAGCTCTGAAATTTTATGTACTAATCATTTATTTACTTTTTTCCCTCCACCTCAATAGGTATGTCCGTCTATCGCCCGGTTTACACTCCTTCCCAATTTTTTTGAAGAGGAGTAGGAGTTTTAGGATTGGTTTTCGGTTCCTTCTAAAGTTTTCTCATTCTACTTCACTCCCAGTAGCCGTTTGCATCTTGGTAGCATGATTATTTTGCTTGGGGTGAATTGATTGAAAAATAAAAATTAGCAAGTATATATATATATATATATATATATATATATATATATATATATATATATATATATATATATATATATTATTAGAAAGCACCTTACAACTATTAACAACCAGTTTCTGCACAATCACCGAAATTAAGTATAATCTTAATTTAAGTCTCTCCCCAGTCGTGGACTACAGTTGAATGGCAGTCAGGCCTTTTATAGCCTTTCTGAATATATTCTCAGTATTTCTTTGTTGTTTTCTTTTTGTTTGTTTTTTTGTTTTTTTGTGGCTTTGGTGGGTGGGAGGTGTAGACCCCAAAACAAATCCATTTGCCTTTTATATTATTCGTTTCCGTATAAATTTCAGGATCAAGCCGCTGACGGTGGAAAAATATTAAATTATAAGAAAATAAATTGAGCCAATATCGGACCGTGTTTTATTATTATTATTATTATTATTATTATTATTATTATTGTTGTTTCCTTTGATTTCTGGTGTGTACTAATTTCTTTCCGGGGTCCCAACCGGAAACCTAAGGTCAGAAACGGCACTATGACATTTTCCGATGAGCAATTTAAAAAACAGTCACGCACACATTATTATTATTATTATTATTGTTATTTTATTTCCTTTCATTTCTGGTGTATACTCATTTCTTTCCGATCAGAAATGGCATCAAGACTATAGAATCCTGTCTATTCTGCTATTTATCCATAACTGTTGAGGGGAAGAAGAGATGTCTCAAGAGTTTTTGCACGTAACGAACTCGACTGGAAATCGAAATTAGCTCTCCAATTCCTCAATCCGAGCTGGTATCCATTCGACTCCACCGACCCCTCCATGCATCAAGACGATCTGGAGATTCTTTAGGAATTAAACCAAGAGATGCAATTGCAATTTTCACAACCTGGCATGTACATTCCACATTCTTTCAACATCTACCCTCAATTCGATGTATTAGGTTTGTGCAAAAATAATGACGTAATAGTGTCGTTTTTTGACGTATTTTTAACGTCAAAAAACGACATTATTACGTCATTATTTTTGCACCAACCTAATAAATGTTGGACCAGAATCTTCTTTACCTTCTTCAATATAGGAATCTTCAGGGGGTGCGACATGAAACTCATAAGAACGTTTTATGATCAATGTTGTATCTGTTCTCGTCTGAGCAATTTAAAAAACACACACACATATTATTATTATTATTATTATTATTATTATTATTATTATTATTATTATTATTATTCAAGCTCCTGAGACATTACCCTTCTGGAGATACCTCAGTTGTCGGGGATTGACCCTATCTCCCTCCCGTGAAAAAGTTACTATCTGGGGGACGCCTTTAATGTGGGGAAAATATACTATAATCGAAACTACATGGCAAGTTGTATATGATAGAATCACTGATATATTTGGATTATTTGGATTTTCCGTCGGCAACATTTTGAATTTCGTTCTTACAAGGCGATCAGGAATTGTTTTTAGAGGCTTTTTACTAAGATATAAGAAAGTGAATCTGCTTTAGTCAGTTGATGTTACAAGTTAGATGAATTTAGAAAGCCGTGATCAGTGATTGGAGCCGTTTACAAAGTCCGAGTAAAAGCGTATTAGATTCATTTCCTTCTTTTAAATGATTTGTTTTTTGTTTTTTTGCTTTTTTTTTTAAGTCATTCAGACACTGTGCCTGTCTGTCTATCAATTTCAATATCTTTTCCTTCTTCCACCCTTTTGAGAAGAACAAAGTGATAGGAAATGTAGCTTGGGGCCCGGGGAATGTTCAGCTCTAAGGTTAGCATAAAAAAATTAAATCAGTCAGTTTTATCACGTGGCTTACATTCCAGCTTCTCCGAAAATATTCCCAGCATTTTTTTGTTTTTTGTTTTTTTGTTGTTGTTGTTTTGTTTCGTTTTTTAAATCCCAAAAGAGATCCAGTTGCCTTTCATATTATTCATTTCCCCTTGACGTAAATTTCAGGATCAAGCCGTAAAAATATTGAATGATAAGAAAATAAAACGAGCCAAGGATACCGGACCGTGCTTTTTTTTATTTTATTCTCGCCGTGGTTAAGAGATCCGTTCAAACCAAGACAAAAAAAAGACAAAATTCTAGCCTTTGTATGTACCGTCCGCTCACCTACCAATAAAGATTTTACAGGCGCGTGTTTTTCCAGCTGACTCTTGTCTCAGCATAATCTCCACCGACTGACCGAAACGACGAATTCGATAGGAGTTCTAAGAAAGCAGCACTCATAGAATTCTTTTGGAAATGGACGGATTTCAAAATTACAGAGAAGTTTCTGTTCCTGATCATCCACTAGACCGTCTTCATGAAACGGCTGGCGTTTCTGAGATGTGGTATCATTAACAGTGAAATATTTACACACGAGTTTTACAGCAAATAACCTTTGACCGAAAAATATGTTGAAAAAATTCTGAATAAAAAAATGGAAAAATGTTTAGTAGTTGAAAGGCGACGGCCAATCAAAAATTGCCGACTTTTCGAACATTTGTCTTAAATGACAGCATTATAAAATAGAGCAAGTAAAGTTGGCACAGCAGAGGTCATGAGTAAAACTAAAGTCTTTAAGGAAATATATGCCTCAGCCCAGATACTATGAATAGCTTCAGCTAATCTTTTCAGTTTATCTCAATGAAGATGAAGGAAAAATAACTAAAAATAAACTAATTCAGACTTTCTTCTATTGCGTTAGTGACATCTTTCAAATTCCCACCCACCAAATCAAAAATTTGATGTCGTTGTACAATAGACGCTGCGGCCAGAAATAATCTTTTTTTTTTTTTTTTGTTACTATAGATTAGGTACCTCCACTAAAAACTGGAGAAAAAAAACTCCAAAACAACCTTACCTAAGGTTTAAAATGAATTCTTTGAAATGAAAAATCCTTGGAGCTTTTTATTTTAGTTTTAATTTCAACTAATAGATTAAATTTAATATTTCCAATAAGAAAAATAGTTTGCTCTATTTCAAAAACTAATTTAAATTTACTGGAAGGAGTTTTTCCTGCTAAAATAGCTGATTAGCACTCTTTTTAGTCGTCTTTCATCGCAATATAAAAAAATCTTCCAAAAATTAAATATACTTTTCTGAAACTTCATTAGCGGGATATTAGCTGATTTAATGTACAATTAATCTGATTTGAAAGAAATATTATTTACTTTAAGTTTAAAATATCGCATAAATGCATTTTTAACTTGAGAGTAGCTGAGTTTTTAACCGACAGTAGCTATGTCGATGTGTTTTACAAGGTGATGACAGGTCTAATGCTGTTCTATGGAGACTTTATCTGTAAAATATAATTGAAGAAAATGACGTAAGAGCCTTTTTTATTTAATTTTTAGTACTTAGTGATCTTTAAAATTTATGAAAAAATTGTCCGTAATCTAATGTTTTATTGAATTTTAGAAATTTTGGCTTTAAATTTATTATTGTCATCGCTCTTATTTTCTGATAATGTAGTTTATCGTCGTCCGTACTTACAAAAACGGCACGTTTATACACTAATGAAAATTTCAAAATTATTTTAGAAATATTGGTGTTTGATATTTTGTATTAACCTTTTCCGTTTATTATTAGTAAATATAATTTTCACTTAATAATATTATCAAAACCGCTAAAATTAATACAGAATTTTAAAAGATTTAAAACTTAATAAATTTTTCAAATTAAAATTTAACAAAAATAAAATAATTCTTTTAAAAATTCATTATTTTTCGAAAAGTTGTTTTCCTTTTAAAACTATAGAGTCCTTAATATATTTCATCCATAAAAGCAATTAAAAGCTTTTCTAATTAAATAATGTCATAGTTATTTTGCATTTTTTTTATTTTACGATTCAAAACAGATTTTCGGTAAATGGTGTTTCTGTTTGACAAACACAAATTGATTAATAGCAGTCCAGTTTGATATGTAAATTAATTGTAAATTGATGAACTACGGAAGCCAAAACAAAATATCTATGCGAATTAATGATGAAACTGCTGACAAAATAAAGTTGTTGCATGAAAAATATAATAATTATTAGTGTTTCATGTGAGGAATACTTTGGAAATGAGGAAGAAAAGAATTGTTAGAGATTGGGAACGAATTCAGGCTTTGCTTATAAAATATTTCATTTATTTTCTAAAGGGTAAATCCAGATATTAGTACTTGCAATTCGTTCTTGTAAGGAAACTGTCGCTGCGAAATCCGAAGGTGTACTGTGATAGCGAAAGTTGTCATAAAAAAGCTAAGCAAAGTATTAAGAAACAGAAACATTTTGTTAAAAACAAAGAATACTGAACAGTTACGTAATATCAGTCCTCCTCTATGTCAGTGAATGCTGGATAAACTCCACACAGATGAAGAAGTGATTTGAAGCAACAAGAATGTGGTTCTACAGAAGGTTGCTGAGAATACCATGTGACAACGACGACGTTCGGGACACAATGATAAGAAAAAGGACACTTATATCTAACAGCAGGAAGAGAGTTGAAAATTTCTAGGTCACATAATGAGGGCTTGAAAAATTTGATACGCACAAGACAGATTAAAGGCAGATCAAAAACAGAGAGTTGTGGAGAGCCATGATCGCCAACGTCGTGAAGGGATACGGCACATAGAAGAAGAATGATTTTCAAAATTTGTAAAGTTTCACCTTGGATAAAGAAATGTGGTTTCAAATTATATACGCATATCTTCTTTTTTTATTTTATGGTTAATCCGTTGGAAAATCTGCGCAAAATAAATTCACTTTTTCTCTTGTTCGGTTTAAGCAGAAGGTGATAAACGTTCTATTCATATAAACATGCATTGTGATAGGGAAAGATGTTTTCAAAAAGGTAAGCAAAGTATTAAGAAACAGAAACATTTTGTTAAAAACAAAGAATACTGAACAGTTACGTAATATCAATCCTCCTCTATGTCAGTGAATGCTGGATAAACTCCACACAGATGAAGAAGGGACTTGAAGCAACAGGAATGTGGTTCTACAGAAGGATGCTAAGAATACCGTGTGACAACAACGACGTTCGGGACACAATGATAAGAAAAAGGACACTTATATCTAATAGCAAGAAGAGACAGTTGAAAATTTCTAGGTCACATAATGAGGGCTTGAAAAATTTGATACGCACAGGCAACAGGGATAGAGGCAAACAACGCATAACCTACCCTGGAGAGCTTTAGTGAAGGGATGACGGAACAGGGTTGGGGAGAGAAAGTCAAAAGACAAAAGTTATTAAGAGCTACAAAGAATAGGAAGTTGTGGCGAGTAATTAGCTCTTGACGGTAACTGTGGCAGCGAAATCTGAAGGTGTACTGTGATAGCGAAAAATGTCTTAAAAAAGCTAAGCAAAGTATTAAGAAACAGAAACATTTTGTTAGAAACAAAGAATACTGAACAGTTACGTAATATCAGCGCTCCTCATTGTCAGTGAATGCAGGATAATCTCTACACAGAAATTCAAATAAAGAATCCAGGAAAACGACTGTAAATAACTGCAAAGTGTTTTGACAGGACAAAAAAAATGCGAAACCGGCATCTGAATTAGTAAAAGATTCCTTCCAAAAGCTAAGTATAATATAGAAAACAGGTAGTGCTAGGTATGACGATAAACTGCATCCGACAGCAAGACCTCTGATCAGAAGAATGGAGGTTTCGAGGAGCGTGGAACGACCTTCTAATTGCTGTTGTTCCCAGTTTCTACTTTGACCCAGTTAGGGTCCCATCTATGTTCAAATAGTGACCCCACCCTAAAAAATAAATAAATAAAAAGCTATGAAAGTATAAATCAAGTTATAAACAAAGAAAGGAGTACATTTATGCAATGTCAGTGAATTCTGGACAATCTTCTTACAGATAAAGAAGAGACTTGAAGCAACAGAAATATTGTTCGACAGAAGGATGCTGAGAATACTATGGACTGTGAGCAAAGACGAATTTCTAGAGACATTGGAAACAAAAAGGACACTTATACCTAACAGCAAGAAGAGACAGTTGAAAATTTCTAGGACACATAATGAGGGCTTGGAAAATTTGATACGAACAGGACAGATTAAAGGCAGATCAAAAACAGGGAGTTGTGGAGAGCCATGATCGCCAACGTCGTGAAGGGATACGGCACATAGAAGAAGAATGATTTTCAAAATTTGTAAAGTTTCACCTTGGATAAAGAAATGCGGTTTCAAATTATATATGCATATCTTCTTTTTTATTTTATGATTAATGTGTTGGAAAATCTGCGCAAAATAGATTAAATCCTTTCTCTTGTTCGGTTTGAGCAGAAGGTGACAAACGTGCTATTCGTATAAACACGTTCTGCCCAAATATAATCAGTAATCAGTTCTATATATATATATATATATATATATATATATATAATGTGTGTGTGTGTGTGTGTGTGTATTAAAGACAGGCTTTACGAGTGTATCTAGACAGGCTAACCTTGCTTACATATGGCTCTGGTCCAGACAGCCACGCCAAATTTCCCTAGGAAACGCAGGAAGAAAGTAGTTCGACTTCGAAACAAATTCTGACTCTAGGCACGTTCAACATACGCTCTCTGTATATACATAGATCTGTTCAAAAATCTCAGTAGACAAGAACAAGTTGTGATGGTTGGTAAAAAAAAAGAAGTTATCTTCAAGTTTAGAGTCCGTTATTAATTTAGCATACCAAATATTAAATTAGATTACTATAACACGTCCAACATTCTAAGTAAACTTTTTTGCACTAAATAAAAAATGAATTATAATTCCAAATTCTCCGGTCAGTAATATTTAGAATTTGGGAAACAAAAACAATCAATTCAAATGGTTATGGATAAACAGCTGAAATATCTACGGCACATAGTAAGGAAAGATGTTATGGAAAATCTGATTCTCAGAGGACAGATTGAAGGCCAAAGAACAGAGGAAAACAAGGCATAACCTATCTAGAGATCTTGAGTAAGGGGATGGCGTAACAGGGTTTTGGAGAGATAGCAAAAAGAAATGTTTACAAAGAACTGCAAATTGTGGACATCCATGACCGACTACATTTTCACACTACTTCTCCGTGTTTTCATAACAAGAGTAGATGTTTATTCCTTTTTCTCTGATTAGGATTGAGTTTCCGATTCCTTCTAAAGTCTTTTCCTTCACTTTCACTTCCGGTGACCCCCTTGTGTCTCAGCGGCCTTATCGAATTGTTTGGTTTGAATCGATTTATATAATTATTTTTTCTCGATAGGAGTAGATAATTCGTCTACCATGCAGTTTAGACCCTTGCCTTTTGTACAGGAGTAGAGGTTAATCCCTTTTTTCATGTTTACGATTGGGTTTCCGATTCCTTCTAAAGTCTTCTCATTCTTTTCACTCTCAGTAGGTCTTTAGTGGCATTATCACCTTACTTGGTGGAATTGTTAAAAAAAAAAAATACCGTTTCGTGTTTTAAAGCTAAGTTCTAAGTACATTAGAAAACATTACAAATGTATCTTGCATGTAACAAAAAACATTCCCGTACCTAAAAAGCGCGCTCGCTGTTCACCTGAACTTAAAAGCCAAAATTACAATGTTGTAGTCACAATACTAAACATGATTGCAGTAATGAAACATTACAAAAAACAAAACTGAAAACAATTTATAAAAAGCAAATTACAGTTAAACAGAAACCAAATGGTATTTTTTTTAAGCATAAGCCGTATTTACTGTCGGTTATGTTCATTTATTTTGTAATATCCAACGAGTTAATGATAACAGCGTGTTTAGATATTTCTAAAATAATTAGTAGATGTGGATCATTGTGCTAGATAAATTATTCTTTAATTTTACCATTAACTCTTAGCTAGCTGCATGTTCCCTTTGCAGAAAAAAATTCTCTTTGCTATAGAATCCTTCATTATCTATCTATATTTCTGAGATGAGGTATTATATACATTATTTACATTATTCGGACTATTGTCCTCATCTTTGTTGCCATATTTATCACAACGTTTCATCCATTGTACTCTCCGGCCTTCTTCAGGTGGTTGGAATGTCCTCACAAATAAAAATGACACAGTTGATAAAGAAGTTAGTTAGATCCAGTGACAGGATCCAAAGAGTTGTGAGTTCAATACCTGGTTAAGGCGGTGGAGAACTTGGAGAGGGGCATTAACAGGAGATAACTGATAACTGACATCCATTAGACATGGCACTTGGAACTAGAACAGTCTACCCATTGAGCGAAATAAAATGTTCAGTTCGACATTCCAATCACCTGAAGAAGGTCGGAGCGTACAACGGCCGAAACTTTGTGATAAATATGGCAACAAAAATGAGGACAATAGTGCGAATAATGTAAATAGAGAATCTTCCAGTTTTCTTGTATAGACGGTGTTTACTAGTTTTGTATCACCTGACCATGTGGCTAGTTCAAAGTAGTTAATATGTTTTATTTTTCGTTTTTTTTTATGGGTTCTCTGTGTGTCTGTGTACGCGTGTGAGCGCGCGCGTGTGAAAGTTTTATTTTTTTGTTATTTATTTATTTATTTTTTTGACCAACCGTCACAGTTCGTCGTTGTCTGCTTAGATTCTGGGCAGGATTGCGGCTATCCGTTAAATGAGGCATAATGAACGTGCCTTAAACGTAAATTTGACTCGAAGCCGAACAATTTCCCTTGGTATGTGTTGCTAATCTATTCATAAACATCCGAATCAAATACTACCCTCAAGTCATACCATCAGTGGATGCTGGACCTAATCGTTAACCTATACATATTTGGGAAGGATATTAGAATAATCCAGAATTTATACTGGCAGCAAACCGCATGCATTGGAATAAAAAATGTGCTCACTAAATGCACAAAAATTAAAAAGGCTGTAAGACAATGATGCGGCTTCTCTCCAGACTTTTTTTAACCTATATAGCGAGGTCATTCTAAGAAAATTAGAAGACCTATCAAGATTTATTATTGGCGGCCACAATCTTAGCAGAAGACGATATGCAGGTGACACAGTGTTGATAGCAGGCACAGAAAGGAAAATACAGGAATTCTTAGAGAAGGTAACTAAGGAAAGAGAGAAGAAAGGACTAAGCATCAATTATAAGTAGATAGAATGCATAGTTTTCAGTGAAATTACAAACTGGCTACGCCAAAATCAAGGAAGTAAAAAATTTAAATATCGAGGATATGTTAACCAAAAGATATAAAGTATGGGTTATTTAATGCCGACAACATTCTTAGGATAGATTCGTATGAATAGAATATGTATTCTTTTATTTTGGATTGGTTTGGTTTATTTTGTTTTACGGGATATCAACCTCAATGGGTTATTTAATGCTGACAATTTTTTTAGGATAGATTCGTATGAATAGAATATGTATTCTTTGGTTTAGATTGGTTTGGTTTATTTTGTTTTACGGCATATCAACTTCAATGGGTTATTTAATGCCGACAACATTTTTAGGATAGATTCGTATGAATAGAATATGTATTCTTTGGTTTTTACACTTTCATAGTGTTTTGACCTTTTGCCTGATGACCGTCGCGTGACCGGAAGCCCGTGTAGCAAAATTATGGAAAATAAAGGATAATAGTTACAACTTAAAACGTTTGCTGTTTCTCTCTTCTTTTTAATATATATCTATCTATATATATATATATATATATATATATATATATATATAGAGAGAGAGAGAGAGAGAGAGAGACAGAGAGAGAGAGATAATATTAGTGGTAAATATACACATACATATGCAAAATATATAAATATACATACATACATGGATACACATACATATATTTTTTTTTGAATAAAAAAATTCCAAGGGGATAGAATCCAGGTAGAACTCAATGTCCAGGTCAGAGTAAGGATATAATAAAAAGGCTTAAACACTAATATTTTTTTTGAATTTGTAGGTCTGATGAATTTGATCGTATTTACGATTCCAATGGAATAAATTATGACCATGGAATATTAGTGTTTAAGCCTTTTTATTATATATATATATATATATATATATATATATATATATATATATATATATATAATCGACCACCAAATTAGGCTATTTCTTCCCGAAGTAATTAGTAACGATGGCGTACACATAGTCAAAAATAAGATTTCATTTATTTGATTATCTATTTTTGCAGACACTGCCAACGATTTTCTTTAAATAATGATTAAATAGAAAAAAAGATGAAAAATGAAACATATTTATACTTGATCTTTGAATAATAATTTTTAAATAAGAAAATAATTCTAATATATTTATTTGTTTTAAAAAGTATAGTCTATTAGTAATTAGAATTAGGAATAATAATATAAAATTGTATATTAATTCGACGTAATCATATTCCAACAACCCTCTTGAAAATTTAACGGCAAAATAAAAGTGCCAAAAAACTTTTTGTCATTGAAAAAAAGAAATAGACGACGTGCGAAAAACGGATGTCATCATTTGTTGAACAAACATCTCTCTCCTACCTTAACATAACCTCATTTAGAAAGTAACTCATATTTTGATACACATGTTGTCAGTGAAAATGAATAACCTACCATTCCTTATCAAAATGATTGAATTTCCCCGTAACCTTAGCAACTAATATCAAGAATGTACATGCTTATAAACTCAGTAAATTTCAAAATAAGTTATTCCAAAAATTGCTTGAAAATGAAACAGCACTAAGGATTTTAATTTAATTCTAATTAATTTTAATTAAATTTAAAGTTTTAGTTTCTGTTTTTGAAACATGGGAATTCCTGTGTAGCAATGGAATCATGTTGGGGTTATTATAAGGAGCAGTGGCTAATTTTTCTTCCATGCATAAGAGGCAATACCTATCGCTTGCCTTATATTTGCGGCATTTTTTTTAATTATTTTCCATTTTAGTAGGCACCTTCATGAGATCGTTAAAACAGAGCACAGCATGATGAAAAAGACACCAAACTTGACGAAAACAAAATTTTAGCGTCTAAATGCTTATGCTATTATTGAGAGGGACGATCAAAGTACTTTTTAATTATTTTTTAAAATTTTTCCTTCTTTTTAGAACATTCTAAATTTTCATTAAAAAAACCTTGTTTCTCTTTGTATCAACCGAACCAATAAAATAACATAAAATTTTAGCGCCTTTTTTCCTGTATGACACACATTAATTTGGAAAATCTTGCAAAAATAAAAATAATTGTCGGATTTTAATGAAACTTTCAGAAACTATTCACAAATGATGGAACTTATTATAAATATGTTTTTTTTTAGTAAAGTCAGGGTAGAAATTTTTTTTTCATATGTATTACCCACCCACTTCTAACTAATTGTACGAAAACTCTATACTTTCAATTTTGGGAAGATTAGTGATTATATTAGTTAAAAGCACAAGGCTTTGAGGAAACCAAATCATGTTTTTTTGTTTTGTTTTTTTTTTTGTTTTTTTAGTTTGAACACTTCTACCTGAAAATCGTCATTCTAACATACAAAACTCAATAAAACAAAAATATTATTTAATTTCAAAAGCTTTTAATTGCTTTTATTTATTTCAATAAACATAGACAATTTCGTCTGAAAGCAAAAAGATATTTCGATGAAAAACGAATTTTTAAAACAATTATTTGTTATTTCTGAAATATTTTTTATTTTTACATTAAATGTTGTTAATTCTTCTAAAATTAGGGAAAAATTTGTAAAATTTGAAAAAATTTGTAAAATTTAACGAATGTTGTTATTAAGTAGATATATATTTACAGATTATAATTTCCAAAGGTTTTTACAAACTAACGAACAACAGTATATAAAAAAATATTTGTGTCAATAATAACACTGTAAATCAAATCTACGGAAGACCGGAAGTATCATGCGTGCAATAAAAAAAGACGTCACGTGGATTGAGTTTCTGTCTAGTATTTAACTTAAATACTGAATTTTTAATAAGATTATTTGTTATTTCTTTAATTATAATAGATTTTTACATTTAAGTTGTTAAAATATTATAAAATTAGTTAAAATCCGCATTCAGTTTCGTAAATGCCCTTTTGAGATATAGACTTATTTTTGCGAAACACGTGTGGAAAAGTTAATTTGATTTTTCAATTTCAACTGAGAAGGGTACCTACAAGTATCAATATCATCTTATGAAATTTAAATTTGTATTTTATGCACACTTCTGATAAAATTTCATAAGAAAGGTACCTATAAATTAATTAGATACCTTTCTTATGCATTTTAATCTCACTATCAACAGTCTTATTTTAATTTCTTTATAATATATTTTCCATAAAGCATCTTAAACATAAAGGTGAAAGCTAAGTACAAAAAAATTAAAAAAATTAGAACGCTGAAAGTTTTCCTTAAAAATAACGAGGTAAACAATTTGTCCACTTAAATCTAAATAACTTCACATCTCTCTTTCCGTAGAAAGAATTATCCTCCCGTTTACTATCAAAACGTCAGGAATGTCTTTCGTCACCTTGTCAAGTGACGCGAAAGGTCATGACCAGCTTTGTTTTATTTTCAAACTACGTCCTTTCGACGCAGAAACTAAATTCAGCTTGGTTCAAAATATCTTAAATAAACATTATAATTTCTGATTTTCGTAAAATGAGTTTTGAAAAAATTATAATTCATTTTTAAAAGAATTTCAAACTGTGATTTTATTTTATTTTTTATAAATGGGGAAAAAATGCCTATCAATATCGATTATCTGTCAATTTTACTGACTAAAAAAAAAACAAGATTTTTAACGATAATTTTGGACGTGCTAGGAACGATTAAAAAATACCCCCAAAATACTTTGATCTTTCCTCTTAATAATAAAATAAATATTCAGATGATAAAGTTTTGTTTTCGTCGAGATTGGCGTCTTTTTCGTCTTGTTATACTCTTTTTTAACGATCTCATAAAGGTGCCTAGGTCAACGTCTTCATCTTTTTTTTATTTTCCACACATGATTGAATAAACTTTTTCTATGTCTATATGTCACATGTGTGAAACTACTTTTATGGTTACAATATCTTTTTTAAATGGACCCTGGGTTGAACAAACTTTTTTATCATTAGGACTATTGTTAGTTTTATTGCTATTTACCTCTACTTTATATACTACACCTTCATGTAAACATTTGCCATTAAAGGGGCAAGCAGCCTTGTTGATGTATTTACATTTAGGAGAATTGATATATTGTTTATTTTTTTATCTTTTTAGTGTTGTATTTATTAACCCAGTTAGCCACATTTGGCATACAAGTATAACTCAACGGTGTTTTTGTTAAAACTTTTATGTAAATCGTTGGACGGGTGAAAGTTATTTTTTAATACAATGGTGGAAATAATGATAAGACACGCCATGAAATTGTTAACAATTTTCTAATTACATCATAAATTCCTCTGAAAATTTGTGAGTGGTGCCTAGATCTGAGGGTATTAGTATACATATTCGATTTTATAACAACTTTCCACCAAAAATGTCATTAACAAAACTTCGTTTTCGAGGGCGGAAATAATTCTAAGACAGTTTTGAAAATTTTCATATCTGGTTTACCCCAGAATGCTAAAGTAATTATAAGTGCATGTGCAGATTATAAAAAGACTCTTATCATGATTATGAGTCGCGTGAGTCCTATTAAAACATTTCATAATTGAATACAGTTACTGCAAAATGTCTAGGAACTCCCCACTTAATGAAAATGAAAAAAGGCAAATTTCTGCTTATAAACTATAAGTTTCATTGCAAAAGAACTGTCAAGGTCCTGAACAGTTGTGAGAAATTATCTAAAGGACCCTGAATCATATGGCACCAGAAAACATCCAGGTCATCCACCTAAAATTACAAATGCAGCCAGACGTCTACTTTTTCCGAGAAGCTTCTAAAGGACAATCAAGCTCAAGAGATCTGCAAAAATCTCAATTTACGAATCACTCCAAGAAGAGTTCAACTTCTCCATGAATAGCCAAATTTCGTGTATCGAAACAGGAAGACAGCCCCTGTTTTAACTGCTAAACAAAAGAAGATGCGCGTAAATTGGCTAAAGAAAAAGTAAAATGGACAAAGGAGAAATGGGAAACCGTGGTGGTTTTTGATGAGAAAATGTTGGATTGGCCCAACGGCTACCAGTGTTATTGGCATGATTTAAGAAAGGAGAAGCAGCTGTTTTCAAAACAGCCATTTGGAGGAGGATCTTCTATGGTGTGAGGAGCTTTTTCTGCATCTGAAAAGGCTGATTTAGTAGTGATGGAAGGGAAACAAAACTCCGTTCGATATATCAATGTGTTAGATAAAAGTCTTGTCCCATTTTTTCTATATAAATAACGTATAACAATAAAATATATTAAAATAATGCTCTGACTCAGTCCATTTCATAATATATGACGTAATTTGTTTACGTTTTGATAAGCATCAAGCAGATATGAACGTTCGAGAGGTATCATGCGAAATTTGTAGTTTAAAAGCTCTAAATCGACCTTGATAACCTGACGTTTACTTCGTAGCTAAACTGGTATAGAACGTCAGGCTATATGACGGTTCCGTGTAGGATACACATTCAATTGCTGACGGTGGACGCATATTTTCTCTGAAATTTCTCGGACATTCAGGTAGGTACACACACACACACATATACATACATATATATATATATATATATATATATATATATATATATATAGAGAGAGAGAGAGAGAGAGAGAGAGAGAGAGATATCGATGGCCCCAAGTGTTCCGTCTACCCAATTTCACTCCCAAGGCTTGTGTCAACACGTGTTATGGTTTTCAGGCACTTTCCAACGGTGTCGTACGCTGGTATTACCCCCCTCCAGACCGATAACAAATAACCATGGTGAGATTCGAACCCGTGTCTCATGGTCAGTGTGAGAACTTTGTGATAACAGTGCTAGTACGAAGTAAAAAGTCATCGTGACCGTGGGGTTGAGTATGCTGGTGTTGTTCCGATTGTTGATCATTCTAGATAACACGCTCTCTCCCAGAAACTGTAACTATGGTCTACTCAGCATAGTTGCAGTATCTGTTGATGTTGAACAAACACAAATGTGCCGCCCATCTAGATGGGTACCCTCGAATACGAGTGGCCAGCTATTAATATTATATATTCATAAGAACCTCCAAGGATTTGATAAAAACAGCTTCAAACTTTAAAAAACAAAGTTTATATCATCAAAATCCTTATGCTATAATTAAGAGGAAAGACCAAAGAAATTTTTGATTATTAAATTATTTGTTGTTGTTTTATTTTATTTTTTGTCTTTTTTAAATGTTCGAAATTTTGTGTGAAAAACCTTGTTTCTCTGGAGTGAATGAAGGATTATAAACTTATATTTATAATTTGAGAGTCTTTTTGTGTTGAAAAACACATTGATCTGAAAATTCTAGCAAAAATCTGATAATTGTTGGTTTTTAATAAATTACTTTTTAAATGTTTCTTCTTAGAAAATCTTGGCGAAAATATGTTTTAATCTTTTGCGCACCCACTTATTTAATTTTGTGAAATTTCGTGAAATTCTTTTTTTGTACCGCTTAATGTTTATCTTAGTTACAAGGACAATTACTCGGAGAATTTAAAAAATATCTTTTGGTTAAATAAGTATTGAAAATCTGCTCTAAATCGTAAAATAAAAAAATGAAATAAAACTAAGACATTATTTAATTAGTGAAGCTATTCATTGCTTTTAGAAATAAAATATATTATGAAATCTATTCGATGGATAATGAAATTTAAACAATTTTTTTTCTATTAATTAGAATAATTGACTCTACATTTAAATGATAACTCTAACATTTTAGGCATTTCGAACAACATGCCTGACCGCGTACTCAATTCCGGAAAATACTTGTTGACAATACAACCATGCTTAAACATGAAAACAATAAACAAAAATTAAAAATTCTTGAAGCTTTATACATAAATCAGTTGAAACCTAACCTGAACAAATAAACTACGAAATATCCACAAATATTCTTAAATGCCTATAATTGATAACAGAAGTCATTGGTTTATACCAACGGCTGCCCATACTTAATACTTCTCGTTTTCACTCTCGCGTGGTCATGTGTGACCTCACGAGCTGCCACGCGATTTTCGCTTCAGCGTCTCGTATACACGGATTTGTCGTTGCTTTGAAATTTTTCATGCAGCAATGGCAGACTATCATTGTCGTTTCGTCAGTGTGTTGTTCCATATATCGAAATTGTCATTTTTGATAATGGCTTATGTAAGCCGAAAGCTTAGATTAGATTTAAACATGTATCAATATGGTGCTTTCCTTTCGTCTTTCAATGATAATGAGATTAAGCTTATCAGACAATGTGAAAGGAAAACTTGTCTATATTATTTAATGAAACATGCATTAATGAAAAGTTGTAGCCTAAATATACACAATACATATACACAATATATATATATATATATATATATATATATATATATATATATATAAAGTGAACATTGAAGTCAACACGCAGAGGCGACAGGCTGTTTCATGCTGGACGCAATCGTCAGGCCGCGAAAGCTGAATTTTTCTCCGCTATTTATATATATGGGTCAGTGGTGCATTGTGGGTAATCTATTCTGGCGGATATTTTTGTGGGAGTGGCTTGTTTATTTATTTATTTATTTGTTTGGATTAATTTATTTTACTTGTTTTTCATTTTATATTATTTATTCTTTTCGTTTTTTGATGTTTTATTAAAGTAGTAAAAAATGTTGGAGGAGAATTTGCTTAGGTCACTTATTTAATAGTTTGTTTTGGTCTGGGAAGATAAAGCTATTTATTCGTCCAATGTTTAGATTGCTTGCCGTAGTCAATTTATTTATCTATTTGGATTGAATATTTTTTACATGTTTTTGCTTATTTATGTTTATTTTTATTAGTTCTAACGGTTATTTTACCGGGGAAGATTTGTTAATTTTAATAACCGCCGGAACAGATTACCCACAATGCACCACTGACCCATATATATAAATAACCGAGGAAAATTCAGTATTCGCGGCCTGACGATTGCGTCCAGCATGAAAGAACCTGTGGCATCTTCAATGTTCACTTTTATATTTATATTTACATACACTCTATCACTGATATTGAGTACTTTATCCTATAAATATAGCACACCTTAAAACTATATTTCTTCTCATATATATATATATATGTATATATATATATATATATATAGCTTTAAGATATGGTATATTTATGGGTTAAAGTGCTCAATATCAGAGATAGAGCATATGTAAATATAAATCTAGGAATTAACACCCAGCGGTAAGAGTCTGTTTCATACTTAAACACAATTCTCGAGCCGTGTGCGCGACTATTTATATAGGCTGGACAGTGGTACTTTTTCGGTAGGTCGATTATATTATTCTAACAGTTATTTATCTGGCCTATTTCGGTTGATTCGAAGCATGAAACAGACTATCACTGTTGCGTGTTGATTTCAATGTCTACTTTCATATATATATATATATATATATATATATATATATATATATATATATATATATATATATATATATATGGATGGATGGGGGGAAAAGAGAGGGAGAAGAAATAGAAAATGAGAGAGTAAGAAAGATATTCTTGTTTCTTAATTTAAGAACTTTAATTTTTTACAGTTCTCTATTTTTATAGATGAGACAATCATCACCTCCATCCGAACAGAGCATTATTTTTTCCAACACCAGAACTTCCGAGGGAATGAAATAGACGTGTTCAAATCTGTGTTTATTGAAACAAATTACGTCGTAAAGCAATTTCCATCAACCAAACATGCGTGTGAAAAGCTTATTAGATAAAAATACTGATAAGATTTTCTGTAGTCGATGAGGCTGACGATAGGAGGCACCTGTCATTCTACGTTGGATGCGGGAAAAGCAAATCCTGGAACATCTGCAAAACACGCTGTATCATTTGCATTTTGCCAGACGTTTATTTTCTACTTTTCTTTGAAATAAACAAAACTCATTCTACAGCTTCTTCACTTTATTTCATCGCAAGAATTTATGTTAAAATCTGTTGGTTAATATCCTTAGGTTTTAATAATATTAGGTTTTAATAAATGTTCTTAACATTTTTAAGTCAATTTCAAAGACAATATTTAAATAATTGGATATAGATTTTTAGTTATTCAGTAGTTTAGGCACTATTTTGTTTCAATAGATTTAGCCATCTTTGAGACATCTTCATGATTCCATCTGCCAAGGCCATGAACTCGTCTAAATAGTTTTTTTATTTTTTTAATTCCACTCCCCCCAAAAAGCCACTTATACACAAAGGGAGGTAATTACCGGAAAAGAATATAACAAAAAGAAAACCATTATTAGGAAGCAAGAACAATAACAGAATAGGAAGTAAGAAGGCTGAAGATAATGATTGAGATTGCATTTAAATTTTTGAAGCTCAAACTTAACTGGAAAGCAAGAAACCGGAAAGAAAGTTCCACATGCAAGAAGTGCGAGAGAAGAAACTCTTAGCATAGAACTTACATCCAGCCAACCCAGCTGTTAATTGATGAGTACTTGTCACCAATCTCGTATTGCTCTTAAATTCATAAATTTTAGCTATCATAGAGGAAAGTAATATTTATTTTACAAATACAAAAATGTGACACAAGGCCAAAAAAGGGGAGCTAGGGGAATACTGGTGTTCAGTTTGTCTTATCTTAAACATAGCTAACCACAATTACTGGCCCAAACATAACAAATATTCCTTACACCATAACAACACATTCTTTCTACTGCCATCATACCTTAAAGTGTATATGAAGTCCTAACTAGTTCCCATATGTACAATTGGTCTCTGGTGGTGGGGATACAAATAATAATATTGAAAAATGAAACCCCAATGAATATAGGGAAGTTTACCAGAACAGGTACAACAATTTTTTTTTTTTATCGAAATGGCACCGGGGTGCTACAGGGTGCGATGGTTAAATTGTCGCCACATTATTTTTTATTTCGCACATGCACGTTGTTTGTTTATGATTTTCTCGATTACACAGTAGAGTCGGGTCAGCTGGGCACTGTCTTTGAGAAAAACAGCACCATGACGTAAAACATTTCACGAGAAATTTGGTAGCGGCATGGTGCACTGCTTCCCATTCGCACCGGAAGCTCTAATACGAAAATTTCAAAGAGTTTGGGTGTCAATCTGAGGACCGCGCAGAGGATTCGGAAAGAGTTGGATGAGTCTAATGGTGATTACGATAGTTTTGGTGAGAAAAGAATATCCGAATTTATTGGTTTTGGCCTCAGAAGTTACATCAAGTCACTTGTTCTGTTAGTTCTGCCCTGGGTCAAGAGGGAAGCTGCTGGGAGACCCGATGTCTGGCAACAGGACCATGTCACATATATTAAATTCTGAAATCGTTCTTACTTACGTTTTTATGTCATGGATGTCAGAGAATTTATGCGACAACATGACACCTTACATCTGATCATCTAACTCCTCAAATTGCAACCCCCTTGATTATTATGTGTGGGGCGCAGTTGAGTGAAACACAAAAAAGTCCTTGTAACACGAAAGATGAATTGAAGGCAAGCAGCATAACAGCATTCACCAACTCAAAAAAAGGAGATCGATCAGAAGAGCTGCAAGCGATTTCGAAGTCGTCTGAAAGCCGTAGTTGAAGCCAATGGCGATTTTCTTGAATAAATTTACTCTTTCATATATCGAGATATTTTTGAGCAATTTTGCTAAATACAGGGTGTCCATAAACTTCGTGTGCACATTTAAAAATTTATAACTTTATTTGTATTTGCGATAGAAATAATTTGTAAAAAGGATTAGAAAGAACTTAATCGATATTTTTTAAAAGGTTTTATTGAAATTTTATTTAAGTTTCCACATTTCCTCTATTATTAGCAATACAAACGGTAATACGATTTTGTAGTTCACGGAAAACATTTGCCAACTGATTTACAATAATACCTGAAATCACATTAGTTATTTTAGCTATACTTAAAACCAGGTACATTAAACTTTGTAACATTTTTTACAGAATATTCCTATCGCAAATACAAACAAAGTTATAAATTTTTAAAGTGCACACGAATTATATGGACACCCCGTATATCTGCTAAAATGAGATGTCAGCGTTATTTTCATATTTACGCAATTTAGACGACAATTTATTCATCGCACACTATATATTAGTTGGGTGGAAAGTAACTGAATCCAAAATGCCAGGTCAGGACCAATGACACTACCTTCCCTCTGTCTTTCTACAAGTATTTTCTCGGCAACTGTTCCAACACGAGCTACTTTCGCTGGTTCCCGGACTAAAGGAATTTAAATGAGCTACCAGGCTGGCATCTCGGTCCCACCGTTTCACTGTCAATAGAGTTAAATGTAACCATGTAACAGCTTCTCTCGCACTTCCCGTCTGTAGAACTATCTTACTTGCTTCCCCGATAAGTATAATCATCAAATATTCAAGTTTAATGTCAATCGATATCTTACACTCTGAACTTGTTCCCCGTTTTTCTCTGCAATATTTTCCTCAAACACGCCTCTTTACTCTTGTTCTCTACCCTCTATAACCCTTTGCGTGCTAGTGGCACTTCAGCCTTGCTTTAAAAATGGTTTTAAAAAAAGATCATTCTTTGAATTTTATCAAGGATCACTGGACCATATTTGACAGAAGTATTCAAAGTATTTTTATGGGATCTTACCCATAATAATAATAATGGACTATTCCATACTTAATAAATACTGCGCCTCAGTCAGTAGGCAAGAAGTCAGTCCGTAGTTCACTACTGAGTGTTCGGTTATACTCTCATCCTACGGACGGGAGGAACCCGAAGGAGGCTACGCCGAAGGAGGCTACGCCGAAGGAGGCTACGCCGAAGGAGGCTACGCCGAAGGGCAGAGTCTCCTTCGGGGAGGTAGACCGGCCCTGAACCCGTTTATGCGGGTTCAATGGGCTATTTTTTTGGCCGTGCCCACGGGCTCGGAATGCCCACGGGCTCGGAATGCCCACGTTAAAAAGGCCTTGTGCCACATGACGCCCTCGCGGGGGGGGGGTGACTGAATATCGTCAGTCCGTAGTTCACTACTGACTGTTCGGTTATACTCTCATCCTACGAACGGGAGGAACCTGAAGGAGGCTATGTCGAAGGGCGGAGTCTCCTTCGGGGAGGTAGACCGGCCCTGAACCCGGTTATATGGGTTCAATGGGCATATTTTAAGCCGAGCCCACGGGCTCGGAATGCTCACGTTAAAAAGGCCTTGTGCCACATGACATGCTCGTGTTGGGGGTGTGACTGAATATAGTCAGTCAGTAGTTCACTACCGACTGTTCGGTTGTACTCTCTTTTTACTACGGACGGGAGGTAGACCGGTCCTGAACCCGTTTATACAATGGGCATATTTTGGCCGAGCCGACGGGCTCGGAGTGCCCACGTTAAAAAGGCCTTGTGCCACATGACACCCTCGTGGTGGTGGTGGGGGGGTTACTGAATACCGTCAGTCAGTAGTTCAAGTCGAGTCAAGAGTCGAGTCAGAGGCAGTCCGAAACAGAGTCGCGTTTAGACAATTACTGCAATACATTGGATTAGTGATACTGGTCGAGTCTACATTGTTCTCTCTACTAAACCAGATTGTTCATACTAACACTTCTACTTCTCTGTATATATTCCTGTTTGTAATATATCTGTGTTATTCCATACCTGTGTTCGAGTTCTCCTTTATTGGTTCTACCTTGGACTATCACCGTGGTACAAGGAACCGGACAATAACAAGTATGGACAAATAGATTCGTAAGAATTGAAGTTTTTCACATTAATAAAATTTTTAGGGGTTGAAATAAGTTGTAATTCGAAAGTGTACGGTCAGATAAGTATGGTGAATAAAGTAAAGCATTCCAACTCAACTGTATCAATTTCTGCCGAGTCAGCCAAAAGACGAGAGGGAGGTCTTGCGTTGTCTTGAAGGAAAATTCTGTATATTAAATTCTGAAATCGTTCTTACACGCGTTTTTCTTTTGTCGCTAAAACGAAACAGGGCCTCCGACATTAGCTTTTTCCTTCCGTCTTTCCTCGCAGTCGAAAGGAAATGACAGAACGTAACGCACACGCTAGCCGCTGCTTTGCGGAACCGACACCCAAGCGCATCCTTCCCTGATCAATACAATTTGAAGCTGTTCAAGTCTACAATTCCTTCCTCACGGACGAAACGTCGCCAGCCTCTCGCTGATCTATCACTGTTTTCACGGAAAGCGGTCAGATGAGCTACATTCCTTAGTTCCAACAGTTCTTGCCTTCGCACCTAAGGCCTAACATGTTACTCATGTTCTAGCGAACAACCCTCATTCCTTTCGTATTCCGTTGGTGAGATGTAAGTTCCACTCAAGCAGCTTCTTCTCAAGAGCTATTGCATTGTGGAACCGACTCCTAAGAGAATGCTTCCCTAATTGCTACAATCTTAACCTGTTCAAGTCTATGGTTAACCGTCATCTTCCACATATATACTCATAAACTGTGCCTCTTACTTTGTAACCCCCAACCTCGAGTGGCTACTGAGCCTTGTAAAAGATGACATCACTTAAAAAAAACAAAACAAAAAAAAACAGCGCGAATCTCTATGTAAAAGATTTGCGATATATTACTAACAATTATATTAATATTAACTGAAACAATCACTACAATCTTAGCCTGTTCATATATAAGATCAACCGTTATCTTTACTACATATCCCCATAACCTGTGCCGCTTATTTTGTAACCCTCTGCCTTGAGTGGCTCTCGGGTCTTGTACAGGGCGAACATCACAGCGAAAACACAAAAAACCCTGAATAACTTAAGAAATAACTAAGAAACAATCAGAATTATAAAATCGTTTTTCAACACACTCTTCGGCTACACTGATATCTATTTAAACTGTAATTAGATTACGTGCATTGCTGTAATTCATCCACGTGTATCACTTTACATATCACCCATAATTCTTTACAAAGGTATGTTGCTGAATATATTGCAATAAATTATTATCTATATATTTTGGCAACAGGTTATCAATATATATATATATATATATATATATATATATAATATATATATATATATATACAGGATGTCCATAAAGTTCGTGTACACTTTAAGAAATTTATAACTTTATTTGTACTTGTGATAGAAATAATCTGTAAAAAATGTTATAAAGCTTAATGTGCCTAGTTTTAAGTATAGCTAAAATAACTAATGTGATTTCAGGCATTACTGTGAACTACAAAATCGTATTACCCTTTGTATTGCTAATGATGGAGGACATGTGGAAAATTAAATAAAATTTCAATAAAACTTTAAACAATATAGATTTAGTTCTTTCTAATCCTTTTTACAAATTATTTCTATCGCAAATATAAATAAAGTTATAAATTTTTAAAGTGCACACGAACTTTATGGACACCCTGTATATCTTGGCAACAGGTCATCAAAAAAGAAAAAAAGAAAAGAAAAAGAAAAGAAAAATAGTGACACTACCTTTTTTGAGAATATTCCTTTGGTATTGTCCAAGAGTACAATTCCAGCGTTCGTAGCGGAACTGTTTTTGACAAGCCATAACGGAGAGTCGCATCGCCTCATTCAGAATCTGTGGTACTCCTCGACCGCGTTTGCACATTTTCAGTTGTTTTCGATGAAGTTTGAACATATCGCATAGCTGGGCAGGACTCAACTGTCCGCTATCCATTCGATCTTCGATACTATTCGCGTGGTTCCCCATCCCTAGCGAGGGTAGCAATTTTCTCGACGTCAGACTGAGCAAAAAATAAAATGCAGGAATTATAGCCATAGAATTAATAAAGACATCAAAATAATAATAATGATGATGATAAACGACTTGAATTCGCAAAACAGTGCATCAGCTATGAGTAATTTGGTTTTATCCGTGGCGCAATACAGTTTCAACATTCTTAACTGGAGCATAGCTGACATTAATCGAGTGGACATGTCAAAACGATAAATTTCCTCGCTTGCCAGCACGTGTATCATCCGAAGAAGGCAGAGGATTTGTTCAACTAGAGCTGTCTTTATTTTTTTTTTTTTTTGATCATTTAACCCCCAAGAAAGGCGACAATGCCACTAAGCCGCAAGGAGTGGAAAATGAAAGAAAATGAAAATAAGAAAATTGAAAATGAGGAGGATTGAGAAAACGACAAAAAAGAAGACAGAAAAGGGAAATTATTTACATTATCTTTGTCGCCATATTTATTACAACGTTTCGGCCTTCTTCAGGTTGTTGAAATGTCGAACTGAACCACTTATTTCGCCTACTGGAGTAGACTGCTTTAGCTCCACGTGCCATGTTTAATGGATATCAGTTATCTGCTGTTAATTCACCTTTCCAAGTTCTCCACTGCCTTAACCGGGTACTGAACTCACACTATCCTGTCACTGGATCTAACTAAGGCCTTTATCCACTGTGCTTGATGACATCTGTGAATGAATTTCTGGGTATTATAAATCTAATAGACAGATCAAAAAGGGAAATTGACGTTGCATTCAAATTTTTGAAGATTGTAGTTATCAGGGAAGCAAGAAACCGGAAAGGAGTTCCATAGGTGAGAAGGGCGAGAAAAGAAATTGTTAGAGTAGAAGTGGCGTTTGCATCTAGCTAGTTCAACAGTAAAACTGTGAGATCTAATTGCGAATCTAGTAGCATGATTAAATTCATGCAGTCTTACAAAACTATAACAATAGGTCTTCAAAGATATGTATAAATTCCAGAAAATTGATTTGTGCCAGAGAACATGAAAGAAATAAGAAACTTTATTTAGTAATAAAGGAGGAAAACAAATTCAAAATGTAATTTCAAGCGGGTAAAGAAGAGAAATTAAGCCATAATACACCTATTGCAGCAGCAAAGAACCATAAAAAGAAGGCAAAAGCAAATGTAATGGATCAAATGCGGAAACGATTACAAGATAAGCCTATTCATGATCATTACTCTGCCCGTGCCAAACAAGTTGATGTAGACAAAGCCCGTTAGGTGGTATAGGGTTAAAAGCTGAAAACGAAGGTTTTATTGTTGCTGTACAGGACCAATGCTTGCTAACTAGAAATTACCAAGCAGACATACTGAAAAATTGTGTTAACCCGATATGCAGATTATACGATGAATATCCAGAAACAATTGTCCATATTGTATCAAGTTGCACGGTAATGGCACCCACTGAATATAAAACCCGGCATGACAGATTTTTCCGAGCTGCCGTACCTTCGTAATCACCATTAGACTAATCCAACTCTTTCCGAATCCACTTTACTGTTTCAGATTGACACCGAAACACCCTGAAATGTTCATGCTGGAGCTTCCGGCACAAATGTCAAGCAGTACAGCATGCGCTTTCGAAATTTCTAGCAGAGTGAATTGCATCATAGTAAACTTATTCTCACAGACAGTGCCCAACCGACCTTACTATACTGGGCAGTCGACAAAATCAAAAACAAACAACGCGCATGCGCGAAATTAAAAATATAAAATGGTGACAATTTACCCATCGTACTCTGTATTGTGTTAACGCGAAATGTGATGAATATCCAGAAATAATTCATCATCTTGTGTCAGGTTTCACGGTGTTAGCATCCGCCGAATATAAAACTCGATATGATAGGAGCTAATATCTGTACTGGAAAATCTGCAAATTTACGCGAAGGATACTGCAAGAAACTGGTATGAATATCACCCAGCCTCGATTACAGAGAGAAGACTAATTTTATGGGATTTTACAATACACACAGACAGCACAAAGCTAATCGCCGAGCTATTGTGATCAAAGACCGCAAGAACAGAGTGTTCTTCCTTATTGACATGGCAGTTCCTACAGACTGTAATATAACTTTGAATATCATCAAAAATTATAAAAATACAAGGATCTTGAAGTGGAAATATAAAAAATGTGGCACAAATAATTCAAGTTGGGGCCCTGGTTTTGATTTGAAAATGTTACGATCGACTCATTGAAAGGATTCCTGGTAACCCATGCGTTCACCCATTAACTGCCAATTTTTTTTAATTCGCATTTTTGGCCCAGACAGGTGTCTTAGGAGTTTATTTATTCCTTATTTTTAATTTCAGTAGTTACCATTGTCGTCTTTATAGAAAATAGAACATCAAATATATATGTATATAAAACATTAAAATTGATTAGAAATAATAAAAAAAATACTTTTCAAAATAGTCATTATTTTTCTACTCATGAAATGTAAAATTACGACAGAAAGTGTCTTCTTACAGCTAATAATAAAAACTAAAGGCTAAGTATTGTAAAATATACTTCTGCAAATGCAATGTACGTAAGCAATTCAATGTAAATACAAGGAATAACATGTAGTGAGTTTAATTTTAACAGATCCCCAAATGGGGATCATGGCAGGTAATGGGTTAAAGAAATACAAAAAATTGTACTCACAAATACATCTCACTCCTTACGAAGAGCTTTATCTATGTAAAATGTGTCTGCTCTTAGGTTAAAAAATGTTCACTGAAAATGTCATGATGCCACTTCTGTCCTTAGGTTTCTAGTTGGGGCTCGCAAGAAAATGATTATACAGCAGAGATTAAAGGAGTTAAGAAGTAGTAGTAGTAGTAGTAGTAGTAATTATAATAATAATAATAATAATAATAATAATAATAATCGCACGACAGAGTGGGCCAATATCTGCACTGGAAAATTTGCAACTTCAGCGGGAAAGAAACTGAAATAAACTGCCATGGACACCACTCAGGCCCGGTTACGGAGATAGGACCTGTTACAATTCTATGGGACTACACAATACACACTGACAGAACAATGAAAGCCAACAGCCCAGGCATTGTTATTAGAGACCATAAATAAAAAAGTGCCTCCTTATTGATATGGCAGTCCATGCAGACTGCAATATATCTTTGAAGATATTCAAAAAGCTGTCAAAATACAAGGACCTTGAAATAGAAATCTCAAAAATGTGGCACATGGGAACATCAACAATCCCTGTTGTAGTCGGAGCCCTAGGATTGGTTCGAAAAGATTCCAGTAGACTAATTGAAGAGATTACTGGAAATAATTGTCTCAAAGAAATACAAAAAGTTGTTCCCAGAAGTACAGCCCACACTTTACGAAGGGATTTATCTATGTAAAATATGAGTTTTCTTTTTTTTGTTTTTTTTTTTGTTTGTTTTGTCAGTGTTATGATTCTATTTCTAACCTTAGATCTCTGGGCGGGACTCGGAAAGAAATATGTAAACGCCAGAAATCAAAGCAAATAATAATAATAATAATAATATAATGCACGGATATAAGAGTTTATCATAAAACCTGTTCATCACTTGTACGCTCCGGCCTTCTTCAGGTGGTTGGAATATCGAACTGAACCCTTTATTTCGCTCTCTGGGGTAGACTATTCTAGTTCCATGTTTAATGGATGTCAGTTATCAGTTGTCTCCTGTTAATTTCCCTCTCAAAGTTCTCCGCTGCCTTAACCGGGTATTGAACTCATACTCTTTGGGTCCTGTCACTAGATCTAACTAACTAACACCTTTAACCACTGTGCTACGTGTCCTCAAGGACACATGGCACAGTGGAAATAAAGGGTTCAGTTCGACATTCCAACCACCTGAAGAAGGCCGGAGCGTACAACGGCCGAAACGTTGTAAAAATATATGGCAACAGAGATGAGGACAATAGTCCGAATAATGTAAATAATATACATAATACTTCATCTCAGAAATATAGACAGATGACAAAGGCGGTAACTAATTGTTAAACTTGTCAAGCTTTATAACGTGATTTGGACAGATTCGATCTTACAAAAACAAAAAATAGCAATAATAGATTTTTTTTCCAATTCCATGTTGCTTCATAACGTATGTAGTCATAGCTCTTCACAGATTCCATTTTTATTATCTGTGAATTGCTATGAAGATGAAGTGGTTTATTATTGCATTCTTCACGGTTTTGAATTCAAAGTTTTTCATCTGCTAGACGGGATGTCATCTAAACCTGCTAATCACTATTGAAACCATGGCCCATAGGGAAGAAATGGTTAAGGTCAAAAACTGACAATCAAATATTTATTGTAGCCCATCTTAATTCAACAAAGCAATGTTAATAATGATCTTGGCGGTACGATCGAGAGCGGGGGAGCATATAGACTGGAGAGTCCACTGCTTCCATATACTATCATCTAGTTCTGCGCCCAGGAGAGGTCATTCCAGGTTCACTACCAAAGGACTGACTTTTCAGCAAACAGAGCGATATCTTTATCTCGCCCACCTAAACGGATGCCCACCTAATATAACTTTATAGATATTATATAGATATAATAATCTTGAGTGGAGCGTGTAGTGCTCAAAGAGGACCATGCTTCTCATGAACAGGTAATTACAAAAAACAAAGCAATAAAAACAAAACAAACAAAAAAACAAAGTGGTCCAATGAAAATATTTCTCAGATCTATATTTAGGACTAAGGATCCACGTTCAGAATCATTGATTTAAGCATTCTGTTGCCAGACAAAGGGTCTTCCAGCAGTCACACCCATTTGATCCAGAACAGCACTACCCACTGAAGGCCTCTGATGAGTCGGAGGCCATGTCGGAAGATGAATGGAAGCATAACGTCACCATCACTAGTGATCACTCCAAACACGATTAGACTTTATTTATATTGCTCGGATTATCATCCTCATTTTTGTTGCCATATTTATCACAACGTTTCGGCTGTTGTACGATCCGGCCTTCTTCAGGTGGTTGGAATGTCGAACTGAACCCTTTATTTCGCTCGCTGTGCTAGACTGTTCTAGTTCCACGTGCCATGTCTAAGGGATGTCAGTTATCTCCTGTTAATTCCCCTCGCCAAGTTCTTCACCGCCTTAACCAGGTATTGAACTCACACTCTTTGGGTCCTGTCACTTGATCTATCTAACGCCTTTATCCACTGTGCCACGTGTCCGAGCAATGTAAATAGTGTACATAATACCTCATCTCAGAAATATAGACAGATACCATATCATCCAACTCTTTCTGAATCCTCTACGCTGTACTCGGATTGACACCCAAACAATTTGAAATGTTCGAATTGGAGCTTCCGGTGGGAATGCCAAGGCATAAACCATGTCGTTTCTAAATTTCTGTTCGAGTGAATTGCGTCATAGTACTTTTTCTCACGGACGGTGACCAAGTAACCCTACTCTACTGTGCAGTCGATAAAATAAAATAAAAACACGCATGCGCCAAATTAAAAATGTCGACAATTTACCCATCGCATCCTGTATATAGATGAAGTTATAAAATTGCCTAGAAAATATTTACATTTTGGCAATAAGTGACCCATAAAGGTGTTGATATGCCGCTAAATAAAATGACTTCACAGCTAGGACATGCCGAGTACACAGGGAGTACATATTCCATACGTATGCCGCTGGGCAGAAGGAAATTTTACCCAATGTCTTCGCTAGAAATGTTTCTTTGTGGAATAGGCCCCCAAAAAAAACGTTTCCGCGTTTACTGCAACCTTAAAGTCTAGGGTCTATCTATCCTACATATTCTCATAATAGACGCTTCTTACTTCCACTCTTTACGTACAAATTATTTCACTAATGCTCTACCTTGAGTTGCTCTTGTGCTTGAGTGGACAATAGTATAAAAATATTTATATCCAGATTTCAAGAGCTCTTTTTTTTAACGAAGGAACTACGGAACATTTTTACGTGTTGACAAATAACATTCCAATGGGCGTGAACGAACGAGAATGTTCATGCGTAGAAGGCGATGCACATAGATCAAGGCGCATGCGCGCGTCATTTCCTGCACGTGTTTTGCATAACGGCCTACAAGTGTTGACTTGGAACCGATTTGTTGAGCGGTTTGACACGAACATAAACATCTACGATCGTATATGAAAGAGTCACGTAAGAAGTAAACTAAATTTGTCTGTGTTAAAAAAGGGAGGGCGATGTTGCTTTACAAAACCGTAATATTACGAATCTATGCATCGAAATACTGGAGTCAATAAAGAAAATTACAACCTTTCTTAAAGATTCTAAGTTTGAATTCTGAGATTAGAATTTTTCATTATTATCATGCTCGACTTAGCGACACCTTTCTACTTTCCATCAGCATGGCTAATACTAACCTCCAAGAGGTTAACTCATTAACTCATTACACTTTCTTAGGCTAAAGTCCTCGGCTGACTTGAAGTAGAAAGACTATATTGAATCCATTGCTAGGTCTGCTGCTAAGAAAGTTCGTCCACTGTGTCATGTTAGACAATTTTTCTCTCCTGAATCTATTTTATATATTTATAAGTCTAACATTCGTCCAGGCTTTGAATATTGCTGCCATATATTGTCCGGTGTTCCTGTTGTATATTTAGAGATTCTTGAAAGAATTCGAAGAATCAGTGACCTTGACCTATTGTATTGGCTCCACCTCGACGTGGTGTAATCGTTAGCTAGAAAATCACAGCCGATTAGCGAGTTAGATACTCACTGTGTGCCCCATATTTTCGGTTTTGTGTCACATTTGAGCTACGCTTATACAATCACTATAGTAATGTTGATATATAGATAAACATAAATATTTAATTTTGAATAATTGTAAACAAAAGAATAATAATTGTATTTCCCAAATTAGTGACACAAGAAAATTTAGTCAGATGTACCATGTATCATATTTTTATTTATTTATGCGAAAAACAATAAATTTAACTAAATCTTTTTCCATTCTTTTTCGGTAAACTTTTACCAACATCTCCAGGAAATTTTTTATCACGCTTCATGTCCCTATTCTTGAAGTCGTTGCAGCTTGCTTGATTTTCTTGTTTTGACATGTATTTTCAAGTGGATTAGTTTCGGGACTCAAAGATATTCTTCAGATATTTCATGTAGCTCATAATAGATTTTGTCTTTTTGCCATCTCTCCCATACCCTGTTCTGCCACCGGCTCAAGCTCGCCAGATAGGTTGTGCGTTGTTTTCCGCTGTATCTCTTACTTTCAATCGGTTTTGTGTCACATTTGCGCTACTCTTAACAATCACCATAGTTATGTTGATATATAGATAAACATAAATATTTCATTTTGAATAATTGTAAACAAAAGAATAATAATTTTATATTTCAAATTAGTGTCATAAGAAAATTAATAGTCAGAAGTTTAACTAAATCTTTTCCCAGTCTTTTTCGGTAATGTTTTACCAACATCTACAGGAATTTATTTTACCACCGCTGCTAAGAAAGTTGAAAGTTGGTTCAATGGTTCGTGCAAGACAATTTTTCTCTCCTGAATCAATCTTACATATTTATAAGTCTACTATTCGCTCATTACTCGAATATTGCTGCCACATATGGCCTGGTGCTTCTGTTATATATTTAAAGATTCTTGATAAAATCCAAAGACGAATCAGAAATATTATTGATTCTGACCTGGCGTCTCAGCTTCAGTCACTTTTTCAGCATCGTAAAGTTGCTTCCATGTGCTTCTTCTATAAATAGCTTTATAGTAATTTTTTGGCTGAGAACTTTGCTACGAATTTATGAATTTTAAGCACAGTACTTGATTGGCGGCAAGGTCTCATTAATTTATAGTTGAAGTGTCTAGATATACCCGTAAATTTTATGCTAACAGTTTCTTTTTTCGCACTTTTAGCTTGTGGAACTCTCTTTTGGCTCCATACTTTCCAATAATTTTTGATCCTCAAAAATTTAAATGCAATGCCAATCGTTATTTACTGTCTTCCTGATTACTCTTCTAGTATTCTTGCTCCTTAGTGATGCTTCTGTTTTCTAATTCTTCCACACCCAGTAACGCCTTGTGTCTTAGTGGCTTTATTGCCTTGCTTTGGGTAACCCATTGTTTCTTAATCATTTTACTGTTTGGCTTGGGATTATTCTGATTTTTAAAAAATAGCGATAGTTTAAATGTTTGTTTTTTTTTCGTATTTTTAAAATGATAACGTATTTTCTAGCAGAACATACCATAAATAATATTCTAACTGATTCGTTTTTTTTACAGATTATCAACCCTTTACAGGTTATTTGGGAGAGAAGAGGTGGAATATTCCAAGGGTATTTGCGCCTAAGTGAAAAAAACGGAAATTTGAAATGGTCTCTTTCATTAACGATTATCCAAGTTTACGGCATCTAGTATTCCTAAGCGGTCACCCATCTAGGTACTTACCAAGCTCGACGTTGCTAAACTTCAGGGATTGTGCGGAGTTTCAACGTTTTTGAATTGAGATAGCGACAGATTGATATTTTCGCCATTGTAAAATATCTAAATTGCAACAATCCATGTTCTCAAGTTAACCTGTATAGTTATTTTCCAAGCGTAGCTTAGAGGGGGCACAAGGCCGAAAGTATGGGGCACCAATGTGGATCGAACTCACTACTCAGTCGTAATTGATCTAGCGAGACAAGCTTGCTAATCATTACACCACCCGAGGTACCCAAAGTTAGCCTGTATATGTTTTGAATAGGTGAGCAAGGAGAAGATTCTATATTCTGTTATCCACATCAGAACGTCACAGATGAAGTGGAAGGATTATATTGCTTGTTCTGCTGCTAAGAATGTTCGTTCATACTGTCTACCTAGACATTCTTTCTCTGTGGATTCTGTCTTACACGTTTATAAGTTTATCATTCGTCCATGTTTTCAATGTTGCCATATATGGTCCGGTGTTTCTGTTGTATACTGAGAAATTCGTGATAAAATCCAAAGATGAATTGGCAGTGTCATTGTTCCAGACATGGCATCTCGGATTTAGTCACTATCCCAATGCTGTAATGTTGCTTCCCTGTGACTTTGCTATAAATATTTTCATGGCAATTGTTCTCATGAACTCTTCGCCATCACATGAGATGTGATGATAACGGTGAAGTTTTTGTACAGAACCATACACACTTTCTGAAGGGCCGAATACAGAAACTTGGTGCACTACGTGCTCCAGGGTCTCCAAACGACCCTCCGCAGGTTTTGAATTCAGAGTTGTCCATCTCCTAGAATATTTGCCATCCAAGGCTATAGAACCCAGTCTGTTCTGCTATTTGCCCATAGCTGGAGGGAGAAGAAGAGGATTCACACATTTCTCAAGGGTATTAGCACGTAAGTGAATGTAATGGATTAGACTGGAATTCGAACTCGGCTCTCCGATACGTCAATCCAAGCCACTATCCATTACTTCACTGTGCCTCTCTCTCTCTCTCTCTCTCTCTCTCTCTCTCTCTAGATATATATATATATATATATATATATATATATATATATATATATATATATATATGGAAACATACATACAACTAACTATTTCTTATTTATGAGTTAAAATATTTAATCCTTGAAAACGGCAAATTGTATAGCTGAAAGCTTTCGAATAAAAAGAACATTCGGACTGTTTTTATATAATTTATCATCTTACAAGAAAAAAAAATAGATCGCATGAGAAATTGTATAAAAACTATATATATATATATATATATATATATATATATATATATATATATATATAGAGAGAGAGAGAGAGAGAGAGAGAGAGAAAGTGTGCTCAATGAAAATTGGCAGTAAATAAGCAATGCTCGATACAAAATAAAAGAGCTAACATTTATTTTAAAAAGAATTATATTTTTTAATGTTCGATGCTTCTTAAAGTTTCATGCACATGTTCATCCGCAATCATGAACTAAGTGACAATTTTCATGAAACTTTATTTCTAAGAGAACGATGAAAAAGCACCATAATACTTTTATATATTTAGAGGTTAGATGCGATTAAGTGGATATTCCTGTATTTAAACAGGTCTACAGATCGACAATATATATGTCTGTGTGCTTTCCTTGCAATAAAATTATAATCGCATTCTGCAGCTTATCTTGGCAGTATATATATATATATATATATATATATATATATATATATATATATATATATAAAAGTGAACATAGAAGTCAACACTTAGGGGCGACAATCTGTTTCATGCTATATGCAATCGTCAGGCCACATATGCTGTTATTTTTCTCGGCTATTTATATATATACGGGTTAGTGGTGCATTGTGGGTATTCTATTATGGCGGTTTTTTTACCGGAAGTCGTTTGTTTATTTATTTGGGTCAAATTATATTGCTTGTTTTTATATTTTATTTTTTTGTTTTTTATTTTATTTATTTATTTATTAACGTAGTAAAAATTTGTTTATATCACTTATTTAACAGTTTTGTTTTGGTTTGAGAATTTAATTAAAGCTATTTGTTCAATTTTGGGGTTGATTGTTGCAGTTCATTCTAAGTATTATTTTGGCGGGAACAGTTTTTAATTGATTATCTTTATTTGGGAATGGTTTGTCTATTTATTTACTTGGATGAATTTAGGTCAATTTATTTTACTTGTATATTTTCCCTTTTCGGTTTTCGATTTTTAATTAACATAGTATTTATTTATGTTTTATTTCTATATTTTTTTATTTTTATTTGTTTTATTTTATTTTTTCCGTTTTTCATTTTTTAGGTTACGTAGATCTTATGTTTAATAATTTATTTTGGTTGGGGAAAGTAATGATAGCTATTTTTTCCTCCAAGCAAAGTTTGCAAGTTTTTGATTGGTTATATATATATATATATATATATATATATATATATATATATATATATATATATATATATATATATATATATATATATATATTATTTATTAAAGACATTTTTATGTTTAACGTTATAGATACAAGTATTTAAGTAAATGCTCTGTTTATAATAAACAGTATTAAATAACATTTACCGGCCTGAATGTCCGAGAAATTTTCATAGAAAATATTCGTTCTTTGACAGGATTCGAACCTGCATCCTATACGGAACCGTCATTTACGCTGACGTGCCTTACCGTTCGGTAGACAAGGTCGAATTTACTGCTTATAAACTCAATCTTCCATGAATCTCGAATATTCATAACTGCTCATGGCGTATCAAATGTAAACAAATGACGTCATATATTACGAAATGGACAAAGTCCGACAATTTATTTATTAAAGACAAAGTATTAAAATGTTATTTAAATACTGTTTATTATAAACAGAGAATTTACTTAAATACTTGTATCTATAACGTTAAACATAAAAATGTCTTTAATAAATAAATTGTCGGCCTTTGTCCATTTCGTAATATATATATATATATATATATATATATATATATATATATATAATTTTATCATATAGAGAAAACCATTTTACTCACTACAAAGATGCAACTTCGTTTCAGTGCATTACAACTGCACTTCGACGGGTGAAAATCGAAAATGGTTATATTATAAATGTACTGAAACGAAGTTGCATCTTTGTAGTGAGTAAAATGGTTTTGTCTATATGATAAAATTATAATAAATAAATAATTATCGCTCTACTATCGGTATCGAGCCCTCTTTTGGATTAATGCTGTGAACGTTGGAATTTATATATTACTTTCTTTCTCATCGTATCGGATATATATATATATATATATATATATATATATATATATATATATATATAATAAAAAAGGCTCAAAAACTAATATTCCTTGGTTATAATTTATTACATTGGAATGGTAATCACGATGCAATTTATCAGACCTACAAATTCAAAAAGAAATCGGAAAATATAACTCCGGGTATAAAAAACAAAATTGTAGTGAGAGTGTACGTGTGAGAGTGGGAAACAAGTGTGAGAGGGAAACTCTAGAAAGAGCACACAGACATATATATTGTGGATCAGTAGATCTGTTTAAATACAGGAATGTCTACTCAATCGAATTTAACCACTAAATATATAAAAGTATTATGGCGCTTTTTTGCATCGTTCTCTTATACCTAAAGTTTCATGATTCATCAATTATAAACTATATATATATATATATATATATATATATATATATATATATATATATATATATATATATATATGTGTGTGTGTGTGTGTGTGTGTGTGTGTGTGTGTGTGTATATATATATTGGTATAGTATGCGGGAATTTGTGAACGAATATTGCCTACCTTTGGCTGTGTGGCCTAAATTCTTTAAAAAGTCTAGGTCTTGAGATTTCAGACTCTTATTGCAGCGCAATTTTCACTTTTCAAAACAATCCACAAAAGCCATTTTAGTGAGCGCCATCAGCTGCCTCTCCATAAAAACTTCAGACTTTTATGAAAATATGGTCGTCTACTTTTCAATCGATTCCCAAAAACAAAATTTTTCTGCTGAGTCAAGTTTATAGAAGACGAGAAGAAAAAGTAACCGACACAAAAAAGTAATTTATTTTTAAATTCTGGCAATTTGTTTCACGATCTCATAATGAAGGGAAGAAGAAAAGAATAAGATGAAAGAGTAATAAAATAATAGTAATAATGAAGAGTGTATAGAGCCAGAGTGTTGCAATAAAAAGCAACAATAATAAGATGGTATAAAACTAGTAATAAACTAATAGTAATAATGAAGAGTGTATAGAGCCAGAGTGTTGCGATAAAAAGCAATACAATGGAATAAAACTAGTAATAAAATAATAGTAATAATGAAGAGTGTATAGATCCAGAATGTTGGGATAGAAAAGAACAAATCGGTTAGTTTTTTTTTTCTTTTTTAATTATTACATTTTTTGTAATACTTCTTTTTTCTTTTCTTTTTTCCTTTTAATTTATTGCCTCTTTCTTTCTTTCTCAATCGTTTACTTTTTCTTTCATAAGTCTTTTTTTTTTCTCAATTTTTATTTATTGATTCTTTTTTGTTCCTTCCTCCCTTCCTTCCTCCCTTCTTTTCCTCCCTCCCTTCCTTCCTCCCTTCCTTCCTCCCTTCCTTCCTCCCTCCCTTCCTTCCTCCCTTCCTTCCTTCCTCCCTTCCTTCCTCCCTTCCTTCCTGTTTTGATTCTCTTTTTCTTTCTCAGTTTTTCTTCTTATTCGATATTTTAATTCTTTTTTATATAATGATTTAATTTTATTTCTTTTTTTGAACAGTAAATATGATTTTCTTTTTTATCTACATTATTCTTCATTCAATTATTTAATATTTCCTTCTTTTTCTTTTTTGCCAAAACATTTATTTTTTTTTCTTCATTCCTTTTTCGTTCCTGCTCAATTTAATTTTTTTTTTGTTTTCTTTCTTAAACATCAAAATGCTTGGATATTCCTTTCTTTATTAGGTTTTCTTTCGTTCCCAATCATTATTCTTTATTTATTTCCTTCTTTTTCTGAACTGTTTAATATTTCACTTATTTTAAGAATTCTATTCGTTTTCTTTCTTAATCTTGTTATATTATTTCAGTTTTTTTTTTGTTTTGTTTGCTTTTTAAAAGTAAAAATAACTCTTGATTTTACAAGTCTAAGAATCAAGCTAAACTTTTTTTCTGTTGGAATTTCTACATTTATTAAAATATATTCAGTTTAAATACAGAAGGAATCATAAAAAGTTTCGGAATTTTTTGGCTTCTAATATTTTCCTATCATCCTTTACTGGTTAATGCTAGACATATGTCAGTACTTCCAAATATTTGCTTTTAAAGGAGATTAACATAAATGCTCAAGACATAATAAAAACAGAAATCTATCGTTAAAATCTTTGTGTTATTATTAAGAGGAAAGAGCAAAAGATTTTTTTATGTAAAATTATTTTTTTATCCTTTTTAGGACCTTGAATATTTTGGTTAATTTTTTTTTCAACACGAAACCTTAAATTCTTAGGGAAAATTTGAGCGTTTACTTTTTTCTTTTTGTTTTTTTCTTTTGTATTTTAGTTTTTCTTTTCTATTTTTGTTTTTTCTTTTGGATTTTTTAAATTTTTTCTTTTTGTTTTTATTTTCTATTTTTGTTTTATTTTTCTTTTCTATTTTTGTTTTTTCCTTTGGATTTTTTTCGATGATAGTCAAATTGATTTGGAAATTATTAAATATATTTGATTTATAAATTGATTTGGAAATTATTGCAAAATCAAATAATTGTTGCATTATAGTGAAACTTCCAGAAATTAATTAAGTTATTTCTATTACATATCCTTTTGTAGAAAATATTTTATAAATATGTTCCTGTTATTCTGACTCATATATTTTTATAAAATTTTGAAACATTTTTTGTGCATCGTTTAATGAATGCTAATGCTTGTTATAAGAACAAGCCCTAGGAGAATTTAAATCATCAAAATATTTTGGTCAAACATAAAATTTGCCTTGAATGGTAAAACAAAAAATGCAATAAAACTAACACTTTTTTTTAAATTAGAAAATCTTTCAACTGCTTTTATGGATAAAATATCTTATGGACATTATTGTCTTTAGTAAAAATATTCGATGAATAATGAATTAAAAAATGTTTTCAGCTTTTTAAAATTTTAATTAGAATAATTTAGAAACTTTTAAAATTTAATATTAATCTGTAGCAGTTTTTGAGATATTGTTATTAAATTAAAACTGTATTTACATAAATGGAAAATCTCGATACAAGTATTTAAAAAAAAAGAATTTCTTTTGTGCATACGAACGTATCAGTTTTTGTAAAAATAGACGTCCATACACAACATTATCAGAAAATGAGAGAGGTACTTATAATAAATAAAAAATTTATTAGTAATTTTCTAAAATTTCCTCAACAAGCGTCTTCGTAAATGACGCTATAATGTCAAAGTATCTAAATTTCAATAACCTTTAAACATTTTAATTTTTAATATTCTTAGGTAGTTAAAAAATTATATTAAACAGGGGCGTTCATGTATTTGTTAAATAATTTATTTCAGTTTTGCTTTCTTTACTTAAATTTCCCAAACTTTTAATAAATCACTCAACACCTCAGCAAAACGCCCATTTCGTTTTAAGAAGATGCTTTTCTAAATGTCAGGAATATTTGTTTCAATTCAAATTAATTAAACTTTAAATCAGTTAATTTTCCTAAAATAACGTTTCGGAAAAGTATGTTTTATTTTTGAAAGATTTTTTTTTAATTATATGAATTATTCTCTGTTGATATATTTTTCAGTATGAACGGATTTATAGATTTGTCTGGTACGTAATAAAAAAATTACAATCAATTTAAATTCAGTTTGAAAGACATCGAAATAGTTTACATTGGGAATATTAATCTATTAGCTTAGAATTAAAACTAAAATTAAAGCTTCAAGTAATTTTTTTTTCTTTTTTAAATTAAATTTTAAATACTTTTCTTTTTTTTTATTACGATCATTACTTTTTTGCAGGGTGGTACCTACAAAAAGAAAATTAGTTACTCGGACACAGAAGTCCATTTAATTTTCCTTAGAATTGTGTATGTATGTACGTTTGCGTTCAGACATATACATTTTAATTAAATAAAAGAGCTAAATTATTTCAACAATTTTGATAAAAAAAATAGGTTTAAAAAATACTTTTATATTTTTAAAGAAAATAATTTCCGAAAAGTTCAATAAAATCATGTAATTATCTGATTTTGTGACGTTTAAAAATTTTAAGTTTTTATTCTTTTACATTTTGACCCCAAATTTATGATTTTAATGCTCATCCAAGGCTGAGTGGGAGGGGAATGTATTATTCTTATGTCTCACTTCAAACTTAGTCAGACTGTGAGTGTATGTGTGTGCTTGTGCATAAATTAAATGGTACAAGCAGATGTAAGTTACTCTTGCATAAGAAATCGACGCATATGCACATTTCATGCGTGAATGTCAAGTCGCGCGTACAGCGCGTTTTACGGACAGAAAATTAGCTCATCTTTTCTATATATAGATTAAACAAATTTTAAGTTAACTTTCAGGTAAAGGCAACAGTTATTATTTAGAAAGTCTATTCTTCTTAGGTGCTTATGGAGCGAATAGCATTTATTTTATTTTAATTACCGTATATATTCGAATATAGTGTGAGTTTTATGATCATGTTTTTACGGAAAAAATAGGTGGGGTCGCACTATACACAGGTAATTTTTTTTGAAGAGGTTAAAAATCCTGTATCTTCGTTGACCGGTTGCACTGTACACGGGTTATGGTCCCGTGGTGGAGGGAAAATGAATACATTTTTGGTGATGGTAACCTACCTGGTAGGCCTACATTCTCATGGTAATTTTAGCTAACCCTAACGGTACAGGTAAGCTGTTTTAACCTGCCTCCCGTAGATTCTTTCTTTCTGTTGCAACATGAACAGCAAACGTAAATAACTTCCAGCCCCTTTTGTCTGATATATATAGCAGAATTTATATATATATATATATATATATATATATATATATATATATATATATATATGAAGAAATATAGTTTTAAGGTGTGGTATATTCATGGGATAAAGTACTCAAAATGAGAGATAGAGCATATGTAAATATAAATATAAAAGTGAACATTGAAGTCAACACTCAGAGTCGACAAGTTGTTTCATGCTAGACGCAATCGTCAGGTATATATATATATATATATATATATATATATATATATATATATATATATATATATATATATATAAATTCCGCTTGAAGATGAAACAGAGCTTGATACTTTAATTCAATTTAATTTTAATAATTATATTGGAGTTTTTGAAACACGAGAACTTTTATGTAGCTAAGGAATCATATATATATATATATATATATATATATATATATATATATATATATATATATATATACCGCATATGTTTCAGTTGTCTTACTTATTCTGTCTTCTGTTTATATTTATTTTTATTTATTACATTTTTTGACATTTAATGGCATTATTTTTTCTTATAAGTCTCTGTAAAATATTCTTAAAATATTTTGACAATTACACCGCAGTGCACGAAAAAAAAAGTACGGTATGTAAATCAGATATTTTATGATGTGATTTCTCTCAGCATTTGGGCTAGGTTTGTGGAAAACAGGATGAAGACCATTTATCTTATATAAAATATGTCCAGGATGATGCCCAATGCTGCAGTATTTGACTACAGTAAGTATAATGATGTTGCTCAGAAGCTGGAGTCGCTTTATACAGGAAATCAGGTTTATCACAAAAGGAATTTCAGGGGTCTGACTATACATGCATTAGGCCTATACACGACTATATATATATATATTATATATATATATATATAACCTTCCTGGTAACCATACATTCCCACGTATATATGGTTAAACTTAACGATACAAGTAAGCTTCTTTAGACTGCTTCCCGTAGTCTAGATTCTTTCTGTTGCTATATATATATATATATATATATATATATATATGTGTGTGTGTGTGTATAGGTATATATAAGTGTGTTTTGCGTGTGTTTATATATGTGTGTGTGTGGGTATATATATATATATATATATATATATATATATACCGTATATGTTTCAGTTCTGTTACTTATTCTTCTGTCTTCCTTTGTTTATATGTATTTTTTACTTATTTTTTACATTTACTGGTATTATTTTCTCTTATAATTCTGTGCAATATTTTCTTAAAATATTTTGACAATTGCACCGCAGTGAACGAAAAGAAAAGTACGGTATCGAAATCAGTTATTTTGCGGTTAGTAATCTCTCTCACCATTTTGGGGTAGTTTTGTGGAAAACCGGATGAAGACCATTTATTTGCTATATTATATGTTTAAGGTGTAGCCCAGTACTGCAATATTTGACTACAGTGAGCGACTAGTATTGATCCGAAACTGAGGTCGCATTATACACGAGCTAGACGAAAAAACCAAGTTTTTCCCAAAACAATTCAGGGGTCGCACTATCCAGGAAATAGACTTATACACGAGTATATATGGTAATATTTTGGGGGGAAAATTTATGATGTTTCGAACTTATCACGACCTTTGCCCCATTTATTAATTTTTCACTTTTCCCCAGAGCTCAAACAGGAAACACTAATTATTACAGTTGATTCAAATTTATACTTATTTGCTACACCTGGTAGCATAAAAATGGATTCATTTTTTCCAAAATGAAAGCAAATATTCGCTGCCTACTGTTTTTTTTTTTAATGCCAAAACTCGGGAAAATATCAAATTGAAACAAAATTCTCTGTACTTATTCATTAATGAATAACCTGTATTCTGAAAAGGTTATTTATGTCGAAATCTTTTTGAAAATATTTGGGGGAGTTTCATTTCTAATTTAAGTAAAGGGAGCAGAACTGAAACAAATTACTTAACAAATACAACGTGAACATCCTTTTTAATATAAGTTTTTAACTACCCAAGAATATTAAAAATTAAGAAAACGTTTAAAGGTTATAGAATTTTAAATATTTTGGCTTTAGCGCATTTACGAAGACGCTTGTTGAGGAAATTTTAGAAAATTACTAATAAATTTTTAATTTATTATAAGTACTTCTCTCATTTTCTGATAATGTTGCGTATGGACGTCTATTTTTACAAAAACTCATACATTCGTATGCACAAAAGAAATTCTTTTTTTTTTAAATACTTGTATCGAGATTTTCCATTTATGGTTGGTAAATACAGTTTTAATTTAATAACAATATCTCAAAAACTAATATTAAATTTTAAAAGTTTCTAAATTATTCTATTAGGTTGGTGCAAAAATAATTTCGTTTTCTCACATAGTAACATATGTTAGAAAACGAAATTATTTTTGCACCAACCTAATAATTAAAATTTTAAAAAGCTGAAAACATTTTTTAATTCATTATTCATCGAATATTTTTACTAAAGACAATAATGTCCATAAGATATTTTATCCATAAAAGCAGTTGAAAGATTTTCTAATTTAAAAAAAAAAGTGTTAGTTTTATTGCATTTTTTATTTTACCATTCAAGGCAAATTTTATATTTGACCAAAATATTTTGATGATTTAAATTCTCCTAGGGCTTGTTCTTATAACAAGCATTAGCATTCATTAAACGATGTCAATATCTTTTTCGATATTTCGTGTTTATTTTCTAAATTGGGTAGGGTCTGTTCGAGAATGATTATTTATTTATTGAGAAAAATCTCCAAAAATATTATTTCGTTAAAAATATATATTCAATATGATATTTAATTGTGAAAATATGGAAAATTAACAGCGAATCTTAGAAGAATAATTCAATAAAACTCAAAAAATAGTTATTTTTGAGAGTTGTCTTGCTTGTAGAATTTAATAAAACTTGAAATTCATCCCTTTGCTGTTTATATTATCAAGAGATCATTTTTATTAAATAATTCATCCCTTTGCTCTTCATATCAAGAGTTCTTTTTTTATTAAATATATAATACACCCCTTTGCTGTTCATATCAAAAGTTCTTTTTTATTAAATAATTCATCCCTTTGTTCTTCATACCAAATGTTCTTACCTAGTTCTAGGTTTACCTAGATCTTTAGGTTCTCATATATATATATATATATATATATATATATATATATATATATATATATATATATATATACTTTAAGAGTTAGAGATGATAGGAGTTATTGATCTATGTCTTTAATAACATCTCACAGGCTACCATCCATAACTAAACGTTATTTTCATAATGTTTTAATCAAAAAGTAAGCATTACTTTTACAAAATCCAGTTAATTAATCCTTAAATTGACTAATTTTCGCTGAAACTCATCTCAAGGATAAATATTGGATTTTAAAGAGAAGTTAAAATTTATTGTTTACATTTTTCATCTCTAATGGTTCTTCTATGTGTGAGGAGTGAACGTCCCAGTGATTTAAAAATGTCTAAAAACTTTATTTACATAGAGAATTTTCTTTTCTTTTTAATACTGATTAGCTTTAAATCTTTTAAATAAAAACAAAATTTAACTTCAAAGAGCTCATTTAAATTATTTAAAAGCGTTTTATACATGTTTTTCATTATTATTTAAATAATTTTGATAAACAAGTTGTTTTATTATTTTAGGCTTGACTGTAACCATGTTGTCGCTATCTTTATGTACTTTGTGATAAGTTTTGATGTTGCACGAATTTGCTTTCGATTTTTACGTACGTTATGCAAGTCGACATTTAATTCATGACATTTTTTTTTTTGCATGCTAATTAAGTTTTGCCAGGGTTTCTATCTCATCCGAGAGTGCAAGAAGCCATGAGTGTTGCAGTTAGGTGTTAGAGAAGCGCGTCTGAAAAAACAATTTCTTTACTTAAATTCTAAATATTTGACTGTGCCATATGACGTTGAAACACCGTACGATCATCGAAGTTAAGAAAAATTGAGCCTGGTTATTACCTAGATGGGTGACTGCTTCGGAATACAAGGTGCTGTAAGCTTGGATGTGCGGATGGTGTAATGGATAATGGCTCGGAATTGTTAATCGGAGAGCCGAGTTCAAATTCCAGTAGGGCTTTTTATATTCTCGTACGCGCAAATGGGCTTGGGAAAAGGGATGAATCCACATAATCTCACCCCCAGCTATGGGTTAATTAGTAAGACTTGTATCACTAAAACCATTATTATCTCCCAAAATAAAATAAAATTATATACAAAATATTTAGATTTTAGCATTTATTAACCCATATAGATGACGACATGCCGAAAAAAAAAACAACTTCAGGATTTACGTTTATTTGACAAAACTTACGCAGAAGCTTCTTTGTGTGTTTTTTTGTGTTTTGTTTTTCATTTTAGTTTACAAAATTGAGAATTCATGTAAAATCACCTTTTATCAGAATTGTTATCTCCAAAAAAGTTCTTACAATCTAAAAATATTATCTGGCTTTAACTAACCTGCAACGGGTTGATAAGTTGTAGAAAACGAATCCTTTGACCATTTAAATGATTCCCCCCACACTTTTACTGAGAGCCCATTTATTTGATATTGAGAAAAATGCAGATTCCACAATTATTAAAACCATTTCTTGTATTTGGCACATATTTCTTTCAAGATATAACGTCTTTATTTTTCTTCTATTGAAAAATAAAAATGTTTCTGTACTTTGTCATAGAGCATTGACTGGATTGCACGTTTTTCTGAATAGTTTAAACTCCTTAAATAAAAGATCAAACAATCTTTAAACTTTAAAGAAATATATAAACATCGAAATTTTTACCTTCTGTCATTTCTCCTAATATATAATACTAAACTTAAAAATAAATTTACTTAAATCATTTCTTAAGAAAACTATTAAATAGTTCATCATCTTCGAAATTTGTAAGGTACATTTGTTCGAATATTTTCAACACAAGTTTTAGGATAACGACCAGTGTTAATCTTGACAGTGTTTCAACTTCTGCTTTGTGGATCTCTCGTTAGAAACATTTACAGAGATAAATAAATAAATACAGTAAAATATTTATGAAGAACTGCTGACAAAGTTTATTGCCTTCGAATTTTTGAAAGGCTTTTTTTAAGAAACATTTTTCAATTCATAGAAAGCGTCATTTAAACATTTGACAATTTTCTTCATCTACAGTAAATTTGCGTCCAGGTTCTTACAACATTTCATCTTTCTCGGAGAGCTTCTATTATCACAATGTGTGATATTTAATAAGAGAAGTGATGGAAGCAATACAAAAACTACCTAAATGAAATCGGCTAGATTATATACTCAAAATGCATATTTAAAAAAAGAAATAAATTATTTTAAATTTTAAATTCTCGGCGTCTCTCTTTCGTTCATGCGCATGCGTTGTTTCATTAACGTAAACATAAAAAGTCAATGAAATCTGAAAGGACGAAACGCGTCACACGGAACCTTTTACCACTTGTCTCATACTTTTTTCATGAAAGTACCATTATAAAATTTATAATTTCATTATAAAATAAATTTGTTAAATTTTTTTAGTTTTAAATTTTTTATGAGTAATTCGTTTGATTAAATTATTAGTAAGAAAAGTTGCTATTATTAACAAAATGTGCATGTTGTGTGGATGGATTGCCGACCAAGGTCAGTTTTCCAAGTTGCCTATATTTTTTAATTAGAGGAAATGTAGACTTACTTTGATTTTTGTTGGTAAAGTGATGAAAATGTTGTTTTTTTTCCCTTTCTCTTTAATTAAATAAAACTTTACATCTGTTCATATTTATCGTT
>OZ010588.1:113841873-113941873 GCA_963932145.1 Acanthosepion lycidas | reverse complement strand
CATAATTTCCTGTTATTTGTAGTTCTTAATAAATCTTGACTTTTTGTTACCTCCCCAAAAATCAGTCAAAATGTATGCGTACGTGCTTGTTGGTTGATTTTGTTTAGCGGCATATTAACACCTCTATGGGTTATTTAATACTGAAATCTAAATATTTTTAACACAATTTTACGGCTTAAAGTGAATATATTTTGAAACCCTATTTTATGGCTTCAACTGAATATATACTATAATTATGAATTGTTGGTAATTTTATTATAAATATATATTAATGGTATTTCTTTTGACTATAAAAATGTATTTATATACTTTCATAGTGTTTTGTTTTTGTTTGGATGTTCACTATTTGCCCATAGATGGGACCCTAACAGGTGCTACCTTCCCGGGTCAGGGTGAGCATGGGAACAACAGCAATTAGGTTGTTCCAAACTCCTCAAAATTACCTCATCAGTGGCCTTGTTGCCGGATGAAGTTCATCGTCATACCCAGGACTAGTATATGCGCGTCCATTAAGTGGTATAAACATATTTAAAAGGCAGATAGATATGCGTATACAAAGTCACCCATACACTGTGTGTGACGGACAGAGAATCAGTTCTTTTATGATATAGAATATTACTTTTCTATCACTGCGTCCAATATTTTTCTTGGTATAAGTCTCATAAGAGAATCATATCAAGAATTTGAAGGTATAAATTTGAAATCTTGTAAACAAAGAAATTGTTTCACGAAAAAAAAACCAAGAACGTCTCTTATTTTTTTAGATTGTTATTTCAAATATTTTCGTTTGCAGCAGAATTCCAAAGCCGATAAGAATAAATATAGAAGCCGAGATCTTGTTTGGATGTCTCCCAGGCATTATGTACCCACATCACAGAAATGTGTAAAGCAGGCATGGGCAACCTTTTCCGACTAGAGGGTCGTGTGATATATGATTCATCATAAAGTGGGCCGCGCTATTAAAAAAATATATCAAAGTAATTCATCCTTGTAGGTAAAGCGGCCATTTTCACTACAGAATATCATAAGCGTAAGCGATTGTCTTACAAATGTCGAAAAAGTTGGTATTTGGATTTTTTCTACAATTTAAAAACTGAATATATCGTATCACTGATGACACTGTGAAATATTATTTATATATCTATAATAAAATTACCAACAATACATAATTATAGTATATATTCAGTTGAAGCCTTAAAATTGCGTTTAAATTATTTACATTTCGGCATTAAATAACTCATAGAGGTGTTGATATGCCGCTAAAGAAAATCAACCAAATCAACCAACAAGCAGATACGCACACATTTTGACTATTGTATGTGCTTTGGTTCTAATTTATTACTTTGTAAATATAAAATATACTTTTTAAAAGAAAAAAATACATTCATTCTCCAGACAAAAAATTAATATGAACATTTCTCGTTTCTAAAGCAAAAATATTTATACACGTATGATCATCCTTAATGAAAATTGCTAATGGTTTAAAATGCTGAAAACGTTACCTTCAACGAAAGTTCATAAAATTAAAAAAAAACAAAAAAAAAACATTGTATTCAATCATTATTACGTATGTAGTTATTCGAACTGTAACCGCAATACATCAGGCATAAATAAGTAAGGGAGGCTACTCAAATATTTAATAGTTATTTCCCTTTGACACCTGCTTCTCTCAAACGTTTTGCGTGAGAGAGAGCGTGAGTGAACAAGTGAATGATTTTGTTGGGATCTTCCTTTTGAAGAAAACCATAGTTCTGTCTTCTTGCAATTGATGTTTAGTCCTTTCTTCTCGCTTTACTTTTGTTGAAAGTCCTATAGTTTCTTTTGTATGTCTACTACCAACACTATGCCATCTGCATATCTGATGTCAAGACTGTGGCCGCCAATATAGAAAGATAATGATAGGCTGTCTCTAAAGTTTTATAGAACCTTAAACAATCATAAATTCTGGACACTCATCAGGTCAAAGGGAGTGGGCAAGCCACACTAAAGTTTATAAATTTTATTTATAGTCGTATAGTAACAAATTGATATTTTTATAACGCACTATTGCAAACAGGGTTGCAGTGCGATTATAAAAATCCTAAATTATATATTCTTTATTTAGTAAATAAAATACAAGGCTCGAGTAACGAATAAATGGATGTCAGAGTAAGGTTTAGAAGAAATAACAAAAAGATTAAATTTATTAAAATCTACAAAGGACAAGAAATTGTGGAAAGCTATTATCACCAACCCCCTTATCACCAACGCCCTTATCACCAACGCCCTTATCACCAACGCTCTGAAGGCAAATAGAAGAAGACGAATGAAATTGAGTAAATTAATGTCGGAACAAAAAGACAAAACTTAATAAGATCTACAAACGATAAGAAATTGTGGAGAGTCATGATCGTCTACGCCCTGAAGGGACACGACACACAGAAGAAGAATGAGCTTCAGTAAATGGATGTTGGAACAGGGTTTAGGAGAAATAACAAAAAGACAAAAATTATTAAGAGCTACAAAGGAGAGGAAATTGTGGAGGGTCATGATCGCCTAGGTTCTGAATGGACACGACTCATAGAAGAGGAAGAATGAGCTGGAATAAATGGATGGCGGAACAAGGTTTAGGAGAGATAGCAAAAAGACAAAATTTATTAAGAGCTACAAAGGACAGGAAATTGTGGAGGGCCATGATCCCCTACATCCTGAAGGGACACGGCATATAGAAGACAAAGTTGAATACTAAATTTCTTGAGATCTTAATTTAGCAATTGGATTATCGCCAAATGCAAAATTAACGGAGGCCACATCAAGATGCAAAGTTTATTTGCAGTTTTCTTATTTCAAAGTTCACACATAACGAGCCGGCAAAATCTTCAGCAATTTTTCATCTAGCGTCAACTACCTTTCAAAGTCTGACGAAGCGAAAATTTCACATTTCACTCCATCATCTATTTTTTAGTTTCAGACTTAATGAAGTCCCTAAAAGTATTTGCACTGACCGGAATATTTTGCAAAACGTGGTGACGTGCCATTTTGTTTTTAATTCTGTATTACTATTTCATATTTTAATCATTTATTTATCTTGAAATGTTTCACGCTAAAGAATTTTGAGCCTGGGGCTATGGCCACACTTACTCTATGCCATTGGAAGATCATAGTAAAGAAAGATGAGGGCACCTCGCCATGGTGTAATGGTCTGCAAGCTAGTCTTGCTAGCTCAATTATGACTGAGTAGGGAGTTTGATCCTCACTTGGTGGTCCATACTTTTGGCCTTGTGCCACATCTAAGCTACACTTAGAAAACCACCATAGTAAAGATGGTGATATAACTACTATTACTTCTTTTAATTGCCATGTGTTATCAAGACGTCGAAGATTATGTAGCGCCAAAACTTTCTCTTTTTTTAGCTTTTCTCTTTTTACTATCCCACCCACCACCCATTGTCCGATCCATTTACACAACCTCGTTATAAAGTTTTCTCGCCGTTTCCATCTGTCCCTTGTACCTTCAATATGTCCTCTGTGTGTCAAATTTTCTAGGCTTTCTTTCCTTGTTATGTAATCAAGAAAGTTTTACGAGAATATTTCCATTAGATCAATACTTATTTTAAGCCATACAATTATTGTTTATTTTAATCACAACATCCAAGATCGATACGCATTTCATTATTATTATTATTCCCTTTGATTTCTGGTGTGTACTCATTTCTTTCCGGGTCCCTACCAGAGACTTAAGGTCAGAAATGGCATCATGACATTTTCCACTGACCAATTAAAAAAAAGAAAAAGTCACATATTTTACATAGATAAAGCTCTTCGTAATGTCTGGGCTGTACTCGTGAGAAATTTTTTTTGTATTTCTTTAAGGTATGGGGTTACAGGATCCCTACATTGAGTCTACTGGAATCTTTTCCAACCAATCCGAGGGGTCCACCTACAACAGGGATTGTTGATGTCCCCATGTATCACATTTCTGAGATTTCGATTTCAAGGTCCTTGTATTTTGATAGCTTTTTGAAGATCTTCAAAAATACATTGCAGTCTGCTGGGACTGCTATTTCCATAAGGAGGCATTTCTTTTTTTTCTTTTTTTTGCGGCCTCTAATAACAATGTCTGGGCGATTAGCTTCGATTGTTCTGACTGTGTGTCTTGTATAGTCCCATAAAATTGTAACCGGTCCTATCTCCGTAACCGCATCTGGGTGGTGTTCATACCAATTATTATTATTATTATTATTATCATTATTATTGTTGTTGTTGTTGTTGTTGTTTATTTCTTTTGGTTTCTTTCCGGGTCACGACCAGAGACCTAAGGTCAGATATGGCATCATGACATAAAAAAACAGACAAAATAACTTAAGATCACACCCATTTTGCATAGATCTCTCCGTAATGTGTGAGCCGTACTGGTGGATACAATCTTTTGGATTTCTTTAAGGCGTGGGCTACCAGGAATCCCTTCAGTGAGTCTATCGAAACCTTTTCCAATCAATCCGAGGGTTCCAACTCCAACTGGAATTATCGATGTCCTCATGTGCCATATTTTTAGATTTCCACTTCAAGATCCTTGTATTTTGATAGCTTTTTAAAGATCTTCAAAGATACATTACAATCTGCAGAAACTGCTATGTCAATAAGAAGACGTACTTTATCTTTGCAGTCTCTGATCACGATGTCTGGGTGTTTAGCTTTGATTGTTCTGTCTGTGTGTATTGTAGATGTCTCATAAAATTGTTACAGGTAACTATTTCTGTAACCGGGTCTAACCCAGGTTATTATTATTGCGCATGTTATGTTTCCTGTTTTGTATTCTGTAGGCCCTATAGAATTTTCATAGCACTTAGAATATGGGATGTTCCTAGTAGGATGTGCTTCTGGGAAACTTGTATGTTGATGTTACCAGAGCTTCGATTACTACTGACACAATCTCAGTTTTCATTCCCCACATTCTGTTAATCTCAATCTTCACTTCCCTGCATTTGGAAAATTCCTCGATATTTTTCATAGAGGGGTTTCTCTGACGGTACTGTTATGTCAATAAGCATTTGCTCCCTGAATTTATTATCTTTCATGATAATATCAGGTCTATTGGCTGTTATTTTCCTGTTAGTAAGAATTGGCATGTTCCAGAGGATAGTTACATCGTTATTTTGGGTAATTGTATCTGGTTGGTGGCCATACCATCTCTCAGTGGTTTCAATTTTGTGCTTCTTACTTATCTTCCAATGTACATATGTCGCTACCTTGTTATGTCTGTGGGTATATTCATTTTTTGCCAGTTGCGGGCATCCTGAGACAATATGGTCAGCAGTTTCATCATATTTTCTGCAGATCCTGCATTTTGGGTTAGTCCCATCCTTGATTACGTGACAGTGATAGGATCTGGTTAGGATGCTTTGGTCCCGAGCTGCAATAATTAGGCCTTTTTTTCTCAGCTTTCAACCCGGTATGCTTGAGCCACTGATGTGTTTACTGTTGGTCCACATCTGCTTCTTTCGGTCTTTTTAGGTATTTGCCATGCAACACCTTGTCCTCCCAATTTTATGTGTAATTTCATTTGGCCAAGTTGTTTTGCTTTTTGTTTTACTCGTTTGGCATATATAGTATTCGTTTCGTTGTTTGTTGGTTAGGGTTTCGATTACATTGATCTGTTTATTAAAGAGTGCAGCTTCTTTATTGATGGAATGGATTTGGTGTTTTACTATTTGCAGGACAGGGTCACTGGTTTTTGTGAGGTAGGCTTCCAATCCGATTGTTGTAGTTTTTAGAGTTAGTTCGATTTGGATTAGACCTCGGTTTCCAAAAGCTCTTGGTACGTAAAGCCTATCAACATCACGGGTGGTGCATCCTCATATGGGTAAGCATTTTTCTGGTCTTGGCGTCCAATCTTTTGTCATTCAACTTCCATTTAATAATGTTGAAGCTGTATGTTAGTACGTGTATAGCTAAGGTATTGATAGCCTTCATTTTATTGGCCGCATTAAGTTCGCTTTCTAGTATCAAACGAACTCTCCTATAATATTCTTTTCAGATCGTTTTCTTCATAATTAAATATTGTATTCTGTCTCCCTCATTAATTCTAAATATTTGTATGTGCCATCTTGGTCTAGTTCCTCAAGCTTGTTGATATCAAGATCTAAATCTGGAGTTTTCGATAGTTTACGGCCTTTGAAGGGGACTTTGGCACATTTGTCAATTCCGAATACCATCCTAAACTCTTCGCTGAAGGTTTTGACAATGGTGAGCGGTGAGTAGGTCATCCTTTTAAGATCATCAATATAGAATAGGTGATTCAGTTAACCATTCTGTGATTTGTATCCGTAACTCCTTTTTATCAGTGGCCGCTAATGCAAGGCAAAAGAGTAGTGGTGACAATGAATCTCCTTGGAAAATCCCTCTTTTAGTATCTGTCTATATTTTTGAGATGAGGTATTAGGTACATTATTTACATTATTCGAACTATTGTCCTCATCTTTGTCGCCATATTTATTACAACATTTCGGCTGTTGTACGCTGCGGCCTTCTACAGGTGGTTGGAATGTCCAACTGAACCCTTTAATTCGCTCACTGGAGTAGACTGTTCTAGTTCCACGTGCCGTGTTTAATGGATGTCACTTATCAGTTATATCCTGTTAATTCCCCTCTCCACATTCTCCACCGCCTTAACCATGTATTGAACTCACAATCTTTGATTCCTGTCACGGGATCTAACTAACGTCTTTATCCACGGTGTCATTCCAATGTAAAGTATATGTCTTTCCTCGAAAGACATATACTTTACATTCTCCCATTTATATCTAATGTTTTTTGTCATCTTTGTTTCTATTTCATAATTGATGCTATGTTCCTCTATTTACTTGTGTAATTCAGAGGAATTATTACAATATTCTATTTGTTCCTCTGCATGTTAGCATTTAGCCACTCAATATTAACGTTTAATCTAATTTTGATGTTTTTTCTCGGATGCTTTCGATTTCTATGTCAGGTAATCTTTTTTTCTGACGATGTCACGCCTAGTTTGTTGGTATCGATGTTTAGCTTGTTTGAGGGTCTTTTTTTTACTCCAGATATAATAGGCGACTTTTGTCGTTGTTGTCGTTGGATTTATCATAGCAGTGTAAAATGCTATCATTACTTCAATATATTCTTCCCTAGATCATTTACTTATTGTTATTTTGTGGGTCTTGTATCGAATATAGAGGGCCTATGTGAGGAGAATTCTTGGAATGGTTTTCCTCTAGTTCTCGCTTGGTAGAGTTTGTTCCAGTTGAAGTCTGGTTCCTCACTGGTGATCGCGGTCCTTGTTCAGCTGCATAACGAGCGATGAGGGTTAGCAATATTTAGTTACTTCATATTTAACCATACATGGGAGCTAGTTCGTGGGCGCCAGTGCATATCCATATTATGATGGGCCATCACTTTCAGAGCGTTATGCCTCCTCCTGCTATATATATATATATATATATATATATATATATATATATATATATATATATATATATATATATATATAAACCTAAAGATCCAGGTAAACCTACCTAGGTTTCACCTACGCGGATCGTCAGGGTAGAAGTGACAATTGGGCCAGCGTACCCTGAAGATACGTGTAGGTGAAACCTAGGTAGGTTTACCTGGCTCTTTAGATTCATAGTTAGATTTGGTCTACTTAGTGTATTGAACACTTAGTTACTTTTGCTTTACTCGTGTTGGAGGGATTTTTTCTTTGAACTCTGAGCTTGGATTCTGGACGATTGTTTTCGCCTGAAGTACACGTTCTTAGTTCTTTCATTTTTTATCCATTATTTTTCCTTGTTCATTTACAAGCCAAAACACCTAAGGTTTTTCCAGACGAGTATAATCGCTTTATATATATATATATATATATATATATATATATATATATATATATATATATATATATATAGGTTATATTAGTTCCAACGAAAGAAAAGTGTGTATAATAAAAAGAAGAGAGATACTGCAAACGTTTTTGGTTGTAATGTGGATTTAAAAAAATATATATTATGCTTTATTTTCCATAATTTAGACAATAGGAAAACAGTACTTAGTTTTTGCCGACGCGTTTCGTCATCCGAATTTACCAAGGCAAGTGATGATAAACAAAATGAACTGTTGTATAGTTACTCGAGAATGTCGCCTCTCGGTGTTTACTTCAATGCATACACACACAGATACACACACACACACACACACAAACTATATCTATATCATCTATAATATATATAAAACTGACTGTGTGTGTGAGCGTGTTCGTGAACTACTCGAGAAACATAAGGCATATTTCCACCAAATTTGGAACATAGATTGTACTCGATACTGGGTCTGTCTGGGCAAAAAAATTACTGGTTTTTCAAAAATCAATAACCGATAATCGACAAATATAATTTTTAAATGGGAATTTCCATTAGTTTGGTTGTTTTTAAACTTTCAGATTTGAAGTCTAAACCCGAAGGCCGATTTTAATGAAACTCGATAAGTGTATGCAACTTACTGTCACGCTTATTATACGCTATATTGATTTTCGTTTCTCTCGACACTGGGACCCTCAGGGTGCTCTAAACGGACCCAAAAAATTAAAATTGCTTCGATTTTGATGAAACTTTGCATGTTTGTTACACTCTTACAATGAGGTAAAAATCGGTTGTCAGATTTTAAAAAATGGATGAGGGGGGCACTAGCATGACCCCATAAACCCTTTGATGCCTCAATTGCTTTTCAAGTGTATTTTTTAGCAGTATTCCCCAATTTCAATGAAAATTTCAGTACATATTGAGATGATACAATCTCAATATGTACTGAAATTTTCATTGAAATTGGGGAATAGTGACTGAAGTAGTCACTTGGAATTCACTGAAAATCAACACTGGGACCCCTCCCCCCGAATTAGGAGACAAGCATAGAACCCCAAAAATTTCAATTAAGTCTACAGCCTGGCCATAAATCAATTAAATAGAAAACTTAAAAAAGATGAGCTTTATTATTTAATTACTATTAGTCTTAAACCTGTCCTTTGGCTTGAAATTTGGGACCCCTTGGTAAACCAAAGGGACCCCCAAACATTCAAATTGCTCCGATTTCGACGGAATTTTACATGTATGTTACAATCTTAAAATGAATCAAAAACGATTATCAAATTTTGAAAACTACATATGGGGCCCCCAAGATGACCCATAAACACCTTGCTGCCCCATTAGTCTTTCAATTCCGATGAAAATTTACACATAATTTGTGTTTAGACCAATCAACTCAAAATCAAAACTGACACCCCATGTGTCATAAATACATTATGAAAAATGTCAGTTTTTCCCATGGATTTCCCATTTTGGTACTGAAATAGTTTAATTTGCATTAAGTTCACAGCAAAAATTATATCATTCCTTAAGAAAAAAAGAATAAGTGCAAACGAAAGTGTGCACCGATGAGAGAAGTTCACGTAGGTATAAGATGCGTGTGCGAGATCGATCGTGATGTGTAGTGTGTACAATTGATTTTGCTCCACGTGTAAAGATTTATCGAGTTATGTAGTGCCTACTATCGATTTTGCTTCACCTGTAGTGTTCATTAGTGCTATGTGATGAAATAAATGCAAAAAATCTCATTTGCATCAAAGTTGTCATCCAGTAAAAAGGTAGGCTGCCTTCATGTAAATAAATTTTGAATTTTTGATACTTTAAATTTAAATTTGTGAAAATCATATTAAAAAGTTTAAGCGTAAATGCCAATTTTTAATTATGTATTTATCATCTTCTAATCAGCGTTTAAATAATGTTTACTAACTCATATATTTAGAAACTTGAGCCCTAAAATTTTGACAGTTTTATTTTGAAAAATGCACTTATAATAATATAAAGACTGTATTTCGATTCATTTATAATTATGCTAAGCTTAGCGTGTACGTTTTAACGTTCATAGTGAGTAGGTTTTAGCTGCACGTTAATTTTTATTTTTATCACTAGAACGTTTTTTGGTAGTCAATTTTTAGATAAATCCTAACTTTACGAGCATGCTTATTATAATTGTTTACACGTAGACATTATAAATTTAAGCGTAGTACTAGATATGCGGTAAGGTCTCATCATTTTACAGTTGAAATGGCTAAATGTAATCGTAATTCTATGCTAATATTTTCTTCTATCGCACTTCTTGCTTGTGGAGCTATCTTACTGTTTCTTGCTTCCCGGTCAACTTTGATCTTCAAAAATGTAAATACTGTACAATGTCAATTGTTAACTTCTATCTTCTTAATATCTGTTCTTTTATTGTCCATGTTCCTTAACCCTTTGAGTCCTGATCACTGCTTTACGGGTTGTAGAGAAAAATGACTTAATGCCCAGCCACCGGTTGAACGGTGGTAGAGAAAAATGACTTAATGCCCAGCCACCGGTTGAACGGTGGGTAAACACTTAACTATTTTTATATCTGCCGTGAAATATTACATAATAATTATTTGCGAATTTTGACTCAGGATCTCAGGCAAAAGGTTTAAAACTGTTCAGGAACGCAGGGCTCAAATGGTTTATAATGTTTTTGTTTTTTTTGTTGTTGTTTTTCTTATATTTTTTCGTACTAAGTAACCTCTTGTGTTTTAGTGGCTTTATTACCATGCTTAAGGTGAAATGATTAAAACATATTTTGTGGCTATACATTTTTCGAATTTTACAGGTAATACTGTTCGGATGAGTTATTCGCCATAGTACCGGATTTTTTTTTTAATTTAAGCGCGGTGCTGTAAGATATTCGATGTGGGGGTGGAATTGTAAATCAGGAAGCAGAGTTTCAATTCCAGATTGATTCGTTATATTCAATTACTAAATAACCTGCAAATGGTCGATAAACCACAAAAAAGTACAAAAACAAATCAATCATTCATTCAAATAACCGTGAAAAGATCTGAATCCCCCCTCTCTCCCCCAGCTATGGGTTAATTAGTAGAACTTGTATCACTAAATCATTATCCCCACAAAAAATTCTTACAATCTAAAAATATTTTCTGGCTTTAAATAATCTGCAAGGTGTTGATAAGCTGTAAAAAACAAATCGATCAATCCCAAATTATTTCAGCACGAATTCAACAAGGGCAAGAGATAAACTGAAATATACTGGTCTTATATTAATGAAAGGATCAGAGAATTTTCAGTGCATCGTTATTTGAAAAGAAGCGCCGTGTAGCCCCGTATATCTAGATAAAGAAAAATATATTGAAAGTATATTTAAATAATGTATTAGCCTTGTTATTTCATACATAATGACAAAAAAAAGTATAAGACCCACAAAAGAAAAATAATAAAAAAAAAAGAAAATGTAAAAACGTAAAAACACAGCACATAATATTAGCTGCAGATTCCATAAAAACTGAATTTTAACTAATCAAAATATAAATGACTTGGACCGATTATAAATGTGAATTAAGTTTAAGCGTCTAACGATTTTTTTCTTCTTTTTTTTTTTCAGATTTAACAACTGAAGTCTGGCAATTTCAACCATGGAAAGATTAACAATCAACCAACTTGTTAAAGTTTCAAGAATGCAATTGGAAAAATTGTTCGTAAATTCAAATAAACTGGGTCGGTGGCAGATGCGAAAACACCATTGTGTGCTCGTTTACGGCGTTCAGCTGAAAACATTGCTGCAGTGCACGAGAATGTGGCCGAAAATCCAGAAAATCTATTTGTCATCGCGCGCAGGAATGGAACCTCTGCACAACAACGTTACATCATTTACAATTGCACTTTCGGTTGGTCGATTATGTTGACCAAAAAAATAGTGAAGTGCGCGAAATGCATTTCTGTTTGAACTTCCATTTTCGTAATAGGCTTGGATAACTTTAACACATTGTTTGATTGTTAATCTTTCCATGGTTGAAATTGCCAAAGACTTAAGTTGTTAAATCTGAAAGAAAAAGAAAACAATCATTAGACGCTTAAATTTAATTCAAATTTAAAATCGGTCCAAGTTATTGAAACAACCTTTACAAATTATCACACAAGATGAGTTGGGATCAAATATAGAAAAAATATGAATCGGGATCTTACAGAATGATAAGATAAAGAACAAAGAAGGAAACGTTTATCAATCTAACATGTTTCACTTTTATTAAAGCTTCATCAGATAAATAATAAAATAAAAGTAAAACAGGTTAGATTGATAAACGTTTCCTTTTTTGTTCTTTTATCTTCTCACAAAACTTATCAAAAACATATTTTTAATCAACGTAAAAAAAACCTGACGTCATTAGAAGCAGTTGTTTACCAGACAAAATGGAAAGAATACCCCCACCCCCAATACACCGGAAGAACATCAGGAAATTTAAAGAAAATATATGAATATAAAAGGGACTTACAAATTAAACAAAGGCCACAAATTTCTTGCGTGTTACCGAAATCATCATCATCTTTTATGTGCCATGTCCTTTCGGGACATAGGCGATCATAGCTCTCCACAATTTCCCATTCTTCGGAGCTCTTAATAATTTTTGTCCTTTTGTTAACTATGCTAAACGTTGTTCCAACATCAATTAACTCAAGCTCAGTCTTCTACTTCTATGTGCCGTGTCCCTTCAGGACGTTGATGATCATGGCTCTCCACAATTTCCTTTTCTTTGTAGCTCTTAATAAATTTTCTCTTTTCGTTACCTTTCCTAAACCTTGCTTCAACATCAATTTCCTCGAGTTCATTCTTCTTCTTCTATGTGCCGTGTCCCTTCAGGAACTTGGTTATCATGGCTCTCCACAATTTCCTGTCCTTTGTAGCTCTTAATAAATTTTCTCTTTTTGTTATTTCTCCTGAACCTTGTTCCAACATCCATTTACTCAAGTTCATTGTTCTTCTATGTGTCGTGCCCCTTCAGGAACTTGGCGATTATGCCTCTCCACAATTTCCTGTTCTTTCTAGCTCTTAATAAATTTTTTTCTCTTTTTATTACTACTTCTAAAGCTTGTTCCACCATTCATTTACCCAAGCCTGCTAGGTAGGTTATGCGTTTTTTTTTTTTTTTGTGGGGGGGGGGGTTGTTTGTTGTTTTTTTTTACTCTGTCTCTCTTGTCTTTTATTTTTGCATGTAGATGATGCTAATATATTTGTGTCCGCTAGATACCCTATTCATAACATACTTGTGGACAACACAAATATAATAGCATCATCTACATGCAAAAAATGGCTAAAAATAATGGAAACCTTATTAATAAAAAACAAAAATAATAACACTCAACTATGGACACAAAAGCGCTCGGATAAAAAAGAACATTCGGACAGTTTTTATATAATTTATCATCCGAAAAAATATAAGATCACATAAGAAATTGTATAAAAAACTAAATCAAAGCACCGTGTCTGTCGTATTCAATGAAATGTACACATACACACAGATTTTATATATATATATAAATATATATACATGTATATATATTAGAATTGAAAAAAATATGGGATATATATGCATTTAAAAATATGGGATTAGGCATTGAAAAATAGGGGATATACGTGTCTTTAAAAAATGTGGGATATATTAAACCTTGAAAAAAATACGGGATATATAAGCCTTGAAAACTGAGATATATTATGCCTTGAAAAAAATATATGATATACATGAGATATATAGCCTCGAAAAATAGGGGATATATAAGCCATGAAAACTATGAGATATATAACTATAAGTCTTCTAAAAAGTAGGATATATTAAGTTTTGAAACCTTGAAAAAAATAGGGCATATATAAGGCTTGAAAAATATGATATATTAAAACATGAACAATATGGGATATATTAAGCCTTGAAAAAATAGGGGATACGCAAGCTTTGAAAAAATAAATCAAAATGAAAGCTTAGTTGAAATTATTTAAAATCTAATTCAATATAAAATCTATGTATAGCAAGGTAAATATTTAGTAAACTGCTTTATTTCCAATACTATCTTATCTCAGGACGTAAGCTATCATGGCTCTCCGCAACTTCCTTTTCTTTATTAATTGTTAATTCTCAAGTTCTTCTTAAGAAGGATGGTGTTTTCCTTCACGGTTTCGAAATAAGTATCTTTCTCCTTGCCATGCAAGACTTGAGAAACAATTCTACCCAATTATTTAATATTAGACAGGCAATCACACAATGTTCAATCTTTGTCATTTAGCCTATGGCTGGAGAGGGTTTAATTGATTTTTACATCTTACAAACATTTTGCAAGTTTTTTCAAGCCAATAAATTAATTTAAGATTGTAAAAAGTTTTTTTTTTTAGAGATAATGATTTACTGATACAATTCCTACTATTTAACCCATAGCTTGGAGGAGAAGACACGGATTCATGCCTTTCCCAATGCTAGATTTTTACTTATATAGACCGATAAAGTAAAAATCTGTTTTCTTTTTGTTTGTTTGTTTTTTTTCTCGCAAATGTAGATTTGTTCCCGTGAAATTTTTTTTTTCTATTTGTACTGGTTTATCGTCTAAACATGTCAAAGTAGAATTTGGGGAAATGGTTTTCTGGATTTACAAATCTCAAGGATATATATTTCTATAATTTAATTTGATTTTATAACGAAAGTAACATTTTTAGTGTGAATAAAATACGATTTCATCATAGGCATTTGTGCTTACTGAGACAAGAGTATAGTCCCTTAAAAGACTGCCTCATCAAAATGTCCCTGCAGCAAAACGTTCTTTGAATTTCGTTCAATGTCTTTACTAAAGGAAACCTAAACACTTACATATATTTCCGCAATTTGTTTTAGTTTTACATACCGTATAGTCTTGCGTATCATGCGACCTTTGAAAAACCGAATTAATAAGCTAATTTGACTACAGTAAATGGATATATATCTTAATCAACGGCGTAGTCAGGGCCAGCTGTACATACGCTAATTTTATATCTCGTGTATAATGTGACCCTCTTAAAATTAGCTTCAGAATTAGGTCTTCAAAAGTCGGATGATACGCCAGTGTATACGGCATATTTATTTCGCCATATCTAGTTTACCAGATATGCTTACATAAATTATCGAATTGGATATGCGAGAGATTTACCTCTAAGGAGGTGATTTGAGGTTTTTCAGTGATAGAGTAAAACGTTTATCTGCACCAAAAGGTGAAACTGGCGAGCCAAGTTCGAGTTACGTACGAGTTAGTTGCGTTTATTTCATACAATTTCACACTTTTCCAAAGGCATAAAAACATCTTTTCCCTTCCCAGGATGGCTTACGATCATTTCCCGTCGGAACACCGTTTCTCGTCCGACCATCGAATTTATGCAACGATTAACCTCGTCAGTGCCGGATGTAAGCATGGATGTGCGGGTGTCCTAATGCATAACGGCTCGAAATTGCAAATCGGGTTCCAGTCGGGTTCGTTACATTCACTTATAAATAACTTTAGGAGAAGGCATGACTCCACCGCTTCTCCACAACCTATGGGTTAAACAGTAGGAATTTAATCAGTAAACCATTATCTCTAAAAAAAAAAAATCTTATAATCTAGAAATATTTTTAATAATCTACAAAATGTTGATAAACTGTAAAAAAACAAACAAACAAATCAGTTAAATCCTCCTCAGCTCTGAGCTACCTTACCGAGGTCGGAAGACTAGACTGTCTAATATTGTGTGACTGCCTGTCTAAGATTAAATAAGAGGGTAGAGCTGGTTCTCTAGCCTTGCATGACTCGGACTGTTCTGATTTCGAAACTGTGGAGATATCAACGGGAATCACTATCTTCCCTAATGAACAATTGAGAATTAACAAAGAATAAAGAAAACGAAATTCCGGAAAGCCATGATCGTTTACGTCCTGAAAGGAAATGATATTGAAAAAAATAATATCTTACAAAAATGAATCACCTTGTCATACTTAAATGTTATATTTAATGAAAATATGTAATTTAAATTTCTTTAGTTTTATTTTTATTGTTAAAGTCTAAAAAGAACACTGGTTAATTATTCTGAAAAGTGTATCCTCTGTCATCGCTCGCCTAAATGTTTGGGAATCATTGATTTTTAAAAATCCTTCCAAATCCTTTTAAATCCAAAGTAGCTGGTATAACTTAAAATGATTATTAATGACTTTTATTTTTATAAAACAAAAGCAATAATGCGAAATTTTATCTGCTATGTTTGCGTATTTCATGAAAAAAATAAAGAAGAAAAACCAGCATGGACATCTATGTGTGAATGCCAGGGCCGATGCGTATTATCCCCGAACATTCCGACCCGGGAGCCAAGGTTGTGGGGTGGCCCCGCGTAATGCTTTTTCCTCATCGTTATCTTATCAAAATTTGCTTTTTTTTTTTTTTTTTTTTTTTTTAAACCTGCATTTATATACGTTACAAATCAAACTAAACACACCTGACTATTAAAGGATGAAATATTTTTACAGATTTTGATGTCATTCTGGGATCTTTTTTTTTCGTCCAAATCCGTGAATTCGTTTATTTACTCATGTTAAGTCTCGAAACAAAAAAACCTATACAAAATTCATTGTTTTTTATCCATAACGTTGAATGTGTTAAAATTATTCAACTTTTTAATAAGAAAAATCTAAAGTTGACGTTAAAAATTTCCGCAAAACATTGTTGATTTATTTAAGATGGAATGATATGATGACATGTCTCTATTGGATTTATTTTCCATTTTTCTAGTTGAATTGTTCACCTATATTGCATATGAACCAATATTGTACATAATTAGGTTGCAATCAAATTTATATTTTATATGAATACTTTATGAAAATTGAGATGTAGCAGAGGTTGGGGGGTATATCATAGATTTTGTGGGGTGCTGTATCATATATTCGTGGGGAGCCCTCGAAACCATTGTACCGGTATTGATGAATGCAGTCAGTTTTGTTGTATAAGAGCGAAAAAAAACAAACTTTAAAAAATCCTTAAAAGAAGTATAAACTGAAATTTCTTTACAAATATATAATATGCACAGCGTTTTTTTTTTGTTTTTTTTAAGGGTGCTATAAGTTAATTCTAAATAATTAATACTAAAACGGCTGTTTTTAAATTTAAAAATTGGGAAGTTTTACTGCGGTCGTAAACTTGAAAGTTATTCTTTTACGTATACAAACACATTAAAATAAAATCCCTGACTTTTACTCTGTATTACAATTATTTATAAGTAAATAAATAATGAATTGAAGACTGTCTTCCGCCAAAATCTTCCAAAAGCAAAAGGTTGCCTAGAAAATTAGCATGTGATTCTTTTGGGGTTTGTTTGTTTGTTTTTGGTGTTAATATACCTACCTCTAAAACACTGACTGGAATGATATTTGACACAAGACAAAACATGTAATTTGTACTCAATATACAAGCCGGCACAGGTTAATAATTTGAAACACGGTAAACCGGTGATTTATGTAAGAGTTAACTTACCCAAAATAGGCCCGAGCTTCAGGTAAGACGGTGTAAATCAAGAGACCAAAAAAGAGAGTGTAAAAATAAGGCGTCCGGATAACTATCTCCTTATTACAAGGGGCATTCATGCTGGACGAGGCCTAGGATACTCCTCGACGTTCTGCCACATGTCGTTCCCTGATTGTCACTGGAGAAGAAAAAGGTGATGATGAAGAAGAAAAAGAAACAGACGTCCCCAAAATCTTTTTAATTTTCTTCTTTTTTTTTTTACTTTTTTTTTTCTGGAAGCTTTTCCTCTCCCTCTTCAAATCTAAAAAAAAGAAACAAACTTATTTGTTGTCTGAAGTGTGACTTACAGTCGATGTAAACAAACATACATTAATCCGCTCGCTTCTCGCTTTCGATCAGAGGATGGTAAGCTTGTCTCATAGACCTTGATTACGATGTACTGAGTCTTCTTTATTCTTAACTGGATTCACTGCAGATGGGGTGTCTTCCACCGGACTCAACACGCATACTTTTTTAACGTGATTGTCCGTCTACGCAGAATTCGTTTATATTTTTTAAATGTTTGCTAGCGCGTGTATATGGAGAAAAATTTGTTGTTCAGCTATCTTTATGTCCATAGGAGTTCTTGTGTGCCTTTTCTTGAAATAATTACGTAGACAGATCTCAAAGATTTTAAATAAAACTTTCTTCATAGCGATGCAGTTTTTAAAAGAATATATATATGTTTTTATATTGTACTATATAAGTTTTACACTACAGAGAGTCCTGTCTCGTATATTTGGGTATAGGTTTGTTTGTATATACTTCTTGATTATTTAATTAATCAGTTTGGGTTGAAACAGTCCGGTTAGAATCGTATTTTCGTCTGCACCCTTTTCTGTCGTTCCATGTTTTTTTTGGTTTTTTTTTTTTACATGTCTGTCTCTGCCCGTGGCGATGTTTGATATTCATCTGTGCTGAGCACCCAAAACTCGGCTTGTCTGTCTGTCCGCCTGTTTGTCTGTCTGTCTGTCTCACTGGTGCGTGCTTTCTGCTAGTTGGCCGAAGAACAACTCCCAGCTAAGTTTCTTAGCAGTATTAACTTCTTTCTTTCTTTCTTTCTTTCTTTCTTTCTTTCTTTCTTTCTTTCGTTCTAAACTAACCTCTCTTTTTCTTTTCGTTCTTTTTCTTTCACATTCTTCCATTTTTATTCCATATTTTTTTAATCTATCTTTCATATTCGTTCTATCTTTATTTTTTCTTTCTTTCGTTCTTTCTTACTTTTCCTTTCTCTTTCTCTTTCTCTTTCTCTTTTTTTCCCCTTTTGCTTTCTTTACACGTTTCTTTTACTTCTTCCGTTATTTCTTTTCTCTTTTTCATTTCCTTCCTTCTTTATTTCTTTACTCTCTTCCTTTTTCTTTCCCATTTTTATTTCCTCTTTCTTTCTATCTAACTTTCACTTCTGTTTCCCCTTTTTCTCTTCTTTCTTTCTTTTCCTTTTTCATTTCCCTCTTGCTTTCTTCTTTTAATTTTCATTTCCTTTTACCTTTTTTTTTCTTTCTTTCTTTCTTTCTTTCTTTCTTTCTTTCTTTCTTTCTTTCTTTTGCACATTCTTATCCTATATTTTTAATCTGTGGTTTCTTTCTTTTTCCTTTTTTATTTTCTTGTTTCTCTCCTTGTTTTCTTTCTTTTTTTCTATTTCACTTTTCTTTTTCCTTCTTTTCGTTTCTATTTTTCTTTCTACTTTCTTTTTTTTTTCTTTCTTTCTTTCTTTTAGCTTTTTCTCTTCTTATTTTCTTTTCCCTTTTACTTTTTACCTCTTTCTCCTCTTTTCTTTCTCCTCTTTCTTTTTCTTCTAATACTGTTAACTTTTTGTTTACCGGTTTCTCATTCCGAATATTTTCTTCATTCATATCGCCTTTTATTTGTTTTAAATTTCAAAACGCATTGTCATTGTCTCGTGTGTCTTTTCATTGCAAATAATTTTAATCTTTCCCTCTTTCACTGGCCTTTTTTTCTTTATTTTTCTTTCTTCTTTTTTTCTCGTTGTAAATAAAACAAATCTACAAGACGGCGATTTAAAAACGTCCTCACAACAGTCCACTGAGGTTGACATAAATCTTTCGAAAATTATGCTACTTAAGTAGTTAAGACTGCTATTTTTCATATCATCGTCGAGTGGGGGAGGGAAAAGCAATCATACCTTTTTTAGAGAAGAATAAAATATGTGCATGTATGTTTGTGTTTTCGGTTAAAATGTTCAATATTTACATTTGTAGTGAGGAAATTACGAAAAATATGGCGTAAATTATGAACAGTGCATTTAACGAGCAATTTTCCTCAGAAAATAATTTTTTTGTAACGACGACGACGACGATGATGATGATTACGACGACGACGATCACGATCACGATAATGAAGACGATGATGACAATGATGATGATGACAACCATGACGACGATGATGATGACTACGATGATGACGACGATGATGACGACGATGATGATGATGATGATGATGATGAAAACGATGACGATGATGATGATGATGACGACAACGACGACGATGATGATGACGACCATGATGTTGATGATGATGATGACAACGACGACGACGACGCCGATGATGATGATGAAAACGACGACGACAATGATGATGATGATGATGATGATGATGATGATAACAAATGTCCTGATGTTACCTGATTGGAGGTGTTTACAAATACATTTTTTTTGTGTGTGAATTATATACATTTCGATACCACAGATTTGCTTATCAGTTGCCCGACCGTAACCATTTACGCAGGTCCCCTATGAGGCTTGATGCACTGTGCATCTTTGCTCATGCGCGGGAGCATCATCACCGGTGTCGAAGGATGAGGCGAACGAGGCGACTTGGGAGTTACGTTTGTATACTTGGGAACACCCTCAATCGGAGACTGTCTGGGCGGCCTGAGCTTCACCTTCAAGATTATGCGCTCCTTTTAACAAAAGACCTGTCATCATATCGTGCACTTTTGGTTGCAATGCATGCGCCTCATAAATCCTTTTTCAGAACCAGTGCTATGAGGGATACATTCAGCCTTGTTTTATTTGTACTTCAAGCGTTACTCTGTGTGCGTGATGATCTCTCTAATAATAATAATAATAAGAAGAAGAAGAAGAAGAAGAAGAAGAAGAAGAAGAAGAAGAAGAAGAAGAAGAAGAAGAAAAAGAAGGCATCTAAGAAAAATATTCTGAAAGAAGGCCGAACGGTATAATGGCTGAAGCATTGTGATAAAAATATCAAAGATAAAGAGAGTGGTTTAAATAAATCAATTGTAGGAAGTTCACGCCGTTAGGGAAATCGGACAAAAATATGGGCGTGGGGCGATTTTTACCAATAGAGCACGCCTCGCGTAAAAAAATATTTCATTTTGTCATTAAATGTATAATATTTTACACGATCTTCCCTGAATTTAAAAAAAATAGAAGAAAAAGGCAATATATACTAAATTTCATTCCGTGATTCAAAATTGAAGAGTCGAGTTCGAAATCCAGCCGGATTCATTACATTCAATTATGCTCAAATACGCTTGGGAAGGATATGAATATATTGAGTCACCTTCCCCCAGCTACAGTATAAAAAACAGACGCTATATTGATTGGCAACCAGTCTACTGCAGAAAGAAACAGCAGCTTACAGAAAGGAAATCTTCTACCTAGTCAGGCATGCAGTGAAAGAGGCATGATCGCGTAAGCGTGTATCGCGTATAACACTTGAGACACTGGGGCTTACGGCCATATCACGTTAAAACACCGGTTCTCGTCACCGAAGTTAAGTAAACATTGATCCTGGTCAATATTTAGATGAATGGCCGTTTGCGAGTACTAGGAGCTGTAAAGTTGGGTGTGTAGGTGGTATAGTGGATGACAGATAAATTATGGAAGTCGGAGAACCGAGTTTTAATTCCAGTTGAGTTTGTTATATTCATTTACGCGCAAATAACCTTGAGAAAGCTACGAATCCAGCTCTTCTCTCCTGACTTACAGCTTTATTAGTAGGACTTGTATCAATAAAACATTATTATCACCCCCAAAATTCATACAGTCTAAACATATTTGCTGGCTTTAAATAACCTGCAAAAGGTGATAAACCGTAAAACAAATCAACCAATTGATTCACTGATGTGACATTTAGAAGTTAGTTAAAATGCATACGTGTCCATGAGAAAATAATGTCGGTATTTGCAGACGTCTAATTTGCATATTTGATCGACACTCGTCAATTTATTTGACGCATTTTCCCACGTTTTAATTTGTTTTTTATTTTAACTACGTAGATGTTATAACTTCTAAATAGTTTCATAAACTGAATGGTGACAAACTCATATTTATTTGACTTTTCAAAAAAACAAAGCAAAAAAATTCTTTGTTGTAAATAAACCATTGCAATTACAGAAAATCTCTTCGGCATTATGAAATGAAAAGTGCAATAAGACTAAGACATTAATTAATTAGAAAAGCTTTTAATTGCTTTTATGTATAAAATATATTATGAATACTAAATATTATGAATACTAAATTCTTAAGAATCTTTTTTTTTTTATTAATAATGAATTTTTGGAAAAAATGTTTCCGTTTTAAAAATTTTAATTAGAATAATTTATAAATTTTTAAATCTTTTAAAATTTCTTTATCCATTTTTAGCGGTCAAATGATATTATTATTAAATTAAAACTGTATATACTAATCATAAAGGGAAAACCTAACTACAATTCAACATCCACAGTGTTTAAAAAATAATTTTTACTTTCACTAGTACCCCGACTGCATGGATTTAAGCGTATTACTAGGTTGGCATCTCGGTTCCACCATTTTACTGCGGGAACAGTTAAATGTAATTGCCTCTTCTACTCGAAAAGCTTCTTCTCTCGCACTTCCAGCCACTGGAAATCTCTTATTCCTACTTGTTTCCCTAATAGCTATAAACTTCAAATATTCAAATGTAATGTCAATCGACATCTTCTGATCCCCGTTCTTCTCTATATCCTTTTCTCAAACACTCCTCTTTACTCTTACTCTTATTCTCTGTTAACCCCTTGCGTACTAGTGGCATTCCCGCCTTGTTTGGAGTGAAATGCTTGAAAAAATATGTGTATAACGTGTCGATTTTTGTAAATACGCATGTCCAAAAGTGACATTATCAGAAAATAAGAGCGCTAACTATAGTAAAGTAAAAAAAAATATTGTTAATTTTCTAACATTTCTTCAACAACCGTCTTCGGAAATGAGACTATAAAGCCAAAGTACCTAAAATTTAATAAAATATTAGATTACTTAGAGTATTTTCTTACATTTTTATGATTACTTGGTAGTTATATATATATATATATATATATGAAATGGAGAATGTCCGACAACTATTTTTAAGGCATTTTTTATGTTTATACGTTCTTTTTATAGATACAAATATTTAAGTAAATGTTCTGTTTATAATAAACAGTATTAAACACATTTACCGGCCTAAATGTCCGAGAAATTTTCATGGAAAATATTCGTCCTCGGAGAGGAATCGAACCTGTATCCCATACGGAACCGTCATATAGACTGACGTGCCTTTAACCGATTGGGCCACAGAGGAGTAGGGTTAGCAAGGTCGATTTTACTGCTTTTAAAAACATGAATATTTCTCGGACATTCCGGCCGGTAAATGTTGTTAATACTGTTTATTAGAAAATAATTGTTGAGAAAATGTTAGAAAATTACCAATAAATTTTCAATTTATTATAGGTAGCTCTTTTATTGTCTGATAATGTATGGATGTCCGTATATATATGTGTATATACCAAAAAAAAATTATAAATTATTCTAGTTAAAATGAAAAAATGGCTTTTAAAAATTAATTATTCATCGATTTCTTTTTATAAGATAAAAGTGTCCATAATATAGTTTATACATAAAAGCAAATAAAATCTTCTCTAATTGCCTTTTTCAATTAGGGAAAGGTTTTCTGTAAATGCGGTCCTATTGTGATGTTCAGTGGAATCGATCATGATGCCATTTCCGACCTTAGGTCTCCGGCTGGGATCTGGAAGGAAATGATCATACAACAGAAATCAAAGGAAATAATAATAATAATAATAATAATAATAATAATAATAATAATAATAATGAAGAAGAACGACTGCTGGATACACCTCTGCAAGAATGGGTAAATATATCCACAGATGATGTTAGGCAAGCACTAACGAAATCCCAAAAATGGAAATCCCACGGAAATGACAAGTTGCCCAATTTCTGGCTGTATCATCTCTCATCTACCCATGGCATACTTGCAAAAACATTATCAACGCTTGTAAATAATCCCAATAAAATCCCGGAATGGGTTACTGAAGGTATTACATACCTCATACCAAAAAGAACTGAAACAGACGACCCGAAAAATTATAGACCGATAACATGTCTTTCCACAACGTATAAGTTGATCACGTCTGTACTGACGAACCGTACTTACTCCTTCTTCGAAACAAACAGCATTCTCCCGCTGGAACAGAAGGGATGCAGTAGAGGTTCATATGGCTGCAAAGATCAACTTCTGATAAATAAAATGATCCTGGAAAATTGCAGGAGACGACGCAGAAATCTCAGTGCAGCGTGGATTGATTATCGTAAAGCCTTTGATAGTGTTCCACATTCTTGGATCCTTAAGGCTTTGGAAATGTACAAAGTCTTCCCTGTGGTATTAAACTTTATTAAGCACATCATGGGGATGTGGAACACAAAACTATACCTTAGGCACACCGGGGGCACTGCCATATCCAACCGTCTGAATATCCGACGTGGAATTTTTCAAGGAGACTCTCTGTCACCCCTTCTGTTTTGTTTATCCTTAACCCCTCTTACACATGAACTGAACAACAGTAGCTATGGTTACAAAATAAATAAGAAAATTTTCAATCACCTACTATACATGGATGATCTCAAACTCTTTGCCAAAGACGACAATGAGTTGAAAGGCCTCCTCAATATTGTAAAATACTTTAGTGACGACATAGGTATGGACTTCGGATTAGATAAATGTGCAAAAGTAACATTCAAGAAAGGTAGAATTACAGAAACACCCTCAATAGATTTAGATTTTGTCACAAAGATTAGGGAATTGGAGCATGAAGAAGCTTATAAGTACCTAGGAATTAGCGAAGGAGATGGCATACAACACCCCCAAATGAAAGAAAAATTAAGAAAAGAGTACTACAGGCGTGTACGTCTGATACTAAATACTGAACTAAACTCAAAAAATAGAATATCAGCTATAAACACATTGGCTGTCCCAGTGGTGCATTACAGCTTTAATGTCCTTAACTGGACCATAGCTGAAATTAAGCGAATGGACACCAAAACGAGAAAGCTTCTCACTTGCTATCGCATGCATCATCCCAAAGCTGATGTTGATCGTCTGTATGTGCCCAGATCCGAAGGAGGCAGAGGATTAGTTCAACTAGAACTGTCCTACAAAACTACAACAATTGGCCTCCAAAAATACTTGGAAACTACATGATATGGTATGCGTCAAGGAACATGAAAGTAGTAAGCGTCTTTACTCCGTAATGAAAGAAGCCAACAAATTCAAACTGGAGCTTCAAATGGGCGTAGAGATGCAACTACAGCACAATACACCGGCTGAAACTGCAAAATACTTGAAAAAGACAGCAAAGACGAATGCAACCGACCAGATACAGAAGCGATGGCAAGATAAACCGCTTCATGGCCAATACTCTGCCCGTATCAAACAAGCTGATGTAGACAAAACCCGTACCCATCAGTGGCTACGCAGTGCAGGGTTGAAAGCGGAAACTGAAGGTTTTATCCTTGCTGCGCAGGACCAATGCTTGCTAACTAGGAATTATCAAGCACATATACTAAAATATTGTGTCAGCCCAAAATGCAGATTCTGTGATAAATATCCAGAAACGATTGATCATCTTGTATCAGGTTGCACGATGTTGGCACCCACTGAATATAAAACCCGACATGACAGAGTGGGCCAATATCTGCACTGGAAAATCTGCAACTTCTACGGGAAGGAAACTGAAAGAAACTGGTACCAACACCACCCAGACCCGGTTACGGAGATAGGACCTGTTACAATTCTATGGGACTACACAATTCACACTGACAGAACAATCAAGGCCAACCGCCCAGATATTGTTATTAAAGACCACAAACAAAAACGGTGCCTCCTTATTGATAAGGCAGTCCCTGCTGACTGCAATGTATCTTTGAAGATATTCAAAAAGCTGTCAAAATACAAGGACCTTGAAATAGAGGTCTCGAAAATGTGGCATATGGGAACATCAACAATCCCTGTTGTAGTTGGAGCCCTAGGACTGGTTGGAAAAGATTGCAGTAGACTAATTGCAGGGATTCCTGGAAGCCCATGCCTCAAGGAGATACAAAAAATTGTTCTGACAAGTACAGCCCACACTTTACGAAGGGCTTTATCTATGTAATTATTTTATTTTATTTTATTTTATTTTTTTTTTTTTGTCAGTGAAAAGTGTCATGATGCCATTTCTGACCTTAGGTCCCTAGGTGGGACCCGGAAAGAAATGTGTAAACGCCAGAAAGCAAAGAAAATAAAAATGATAATAATAATAATAATCTGAAAAATAAAGAAACTCAAGAACAAATCAACAAATAAATAACTCCAGGAAATCCAAAAATTGCTCTAACAAGTCCAGCCTTGTCCATTGTCAGTTATTTTGGCATATTTTGGTATATTTTTGGCATTTCAGTGTCCTCAAGGAATACTGGTCCGTTCTTCTAGGGATGAGTCAGAGGCCAATCTGTCTCTGACTACAGAGAGTGTCTCATCCGTTAGTACCTTGGTGAACAAACTCACCACGTCCAAGCTCACCATCTGGTTGGATAGGATGGGAGCATCTTTGATTATTTCCACGAAGTGGGTGGGGTTTCGGACATAAGAAGTCGACTTTCCGATCAATGGATCAATTATATCTACAAGGAAGCGACTCAGAAGGTGGCACACAGAGCCTAGGAAAGACTAGAATTCAGACTGATTTTACTTTGATTTTTATTTGATCTCTAAGACTTTCGCCCCAGCCCCTCAACCTCCGGCGTCTTACTCTTTGGGTTGAGGTGTCTACTCGGTCCTAACCGAACTTAAGGGAGTGGTCATAGGTCCCCTAAGCATCCGTAGATTATTCAACCGGTCCGCTGGTATAATCCTGCTTGTGATTTGTTTGATCCAGAAAGCAGAAGTGATGTCGTCCATTCACGGTCGACTGAAGATGTAGACACGGCTTGAAAGTGGGCGCTAAGAAATTTAGAATGCAGCAAAAAAAAAAATATTAGGTTGGTGCAAAAATCATGACGTAATAATGTCGTTTTTTGACGTTAAAAAATACGTCAAAAAACGACATTATTACGTCATTATTTTTGCACCAACCTAATAATATCTGCAGAAAGCACGACAAACATCGATTCAGTGGTTGAATTGTTAATGTCCTTTATATAGCAGAAAAGAATAGTAGAGAAAAGAAACGGGTTACAGAAAAGAAAAGTAAAAAAGAAAATTTCATACACTGGTTTCTAGACACAGAGAGAGGTCACGTGATTATATTGTTGTTAAATCGTCTCAGAATGATATATGACTTTTGCGATGGAGGGAAAGATTTCTGTGCGCAGCGTTATGGTGGCGTCCCTCCTCCTAACGCTCGCCCGGTCCAATTATCTCTCCTCTCTTCAAGAATTTTACCATGTCTGCCTTTTCCAGCATAACTACGCGTTTATATAGATAAACCCGGCTGGTTATAACTGACCCTCGGCCCTACTACTTCGCACGCGATTATCACGGGGTTCTGGCTGCTTCAACCAAAATCATGTGAATTCCAAGTTCCTTCTAGCTTACTCAGCTCTATTTCAACTTTTAATCGATAAAAATTATTTCGAACATTTCCATTGTCTTCTGATGACCCAGATCAATGGGTACAACTTCTGCCCTAGATCAGATTTCCCCATCAGTAAGCAAAATGCTCTGAGTTAATTTCTCTATTCAAATCTACCCCAATTTCACTAATACGTGTGTGTGTGTGTGTGTTTCCCAGTCTCTCTTTCTCTCTCTCTCTCTCTCTCTCTCTCTCTCTCTCTCTGTCACAGATCAGCACCGATTTAGACATTCTTCAACATAACACGACATAGCACTTCGATTTCGATCAGCGGTTCCCAACGAATTTTGAGCCTTGGCCAACTTTGCTATTTCTGAAATTCTGGTGCCCACCTGTAATATTTAATATTTACTGCAAATCACGTGAAGGAATCTTAAAAGCCCATTAACTTGGTTTCTAAACAAGCCTCTAAAGTCCATGACTTCATTGAAAGGGAAAAATTAAGAAAAAACAAAAACAAAAAGACAGTTATATATCGTTTCAAAACATAATAAAGAACATTGAGAAGCTAACTGAATGCCCACACGCGCTGAGTGGCCGCCAAAAAAGTGGCTCTTCCAGCAACATGTATCACGCCTTACCCTTTGTTGACGGAGACAAGCGAGTTGGGGGAGACGGGAAGTACGCACATACACACAAAATATTTTGATGTATGCATAATGTATATGCATCGTGTAATTTAACACGCATTAACATTAACACTCTCGATCAGACTCACTAAAAAACAATTCACTGTTAATAACACATTCTCGAATTGTCCTCTTATTCTGTTGGTATAGTAAGCCGAAGGGTGCACATCCTACGCATGTCCCACCAAAATATTACCATGCTCCACCGGTGGGACATACGCCCCACGTTGGGAAACATTGACTTACACTTTTTTTTCAACATTAAACCAAAATGAAGTTTTCTGTCAAACTTGTATTCATTAATTGATTAATAAATGACGCGAAAAAGAAACTTTTCTGCATGAATGTTTTTACTAATTAATGTATCAATTAATTAATTACACGAAAACGAAACTCGGTAGAAATTATTTTATTGTCTAATTAAATAATGAACCTTTAAATGAGTTGTGCCCGTGCGGAAAATCCAAGAAGTAGGTGACTTTGTTGCCAAATGCGCCTTTCTCACGCTTCTGCACGTATTTTCATCACCACAATCTACTCTCTTTTCCGTGATATCCACAAGCTTACCAGGGCCATCGATATGACATCTTCTTCCTCTGTTGGTCGTTTCCCTTCAAGACGTCGGCGACAATAGCTCTCCACATCTTCCTGTTCATTTTGGCTATTAGTATTTTTTTTATTATATCTCCGAACCCAAGCCACACTAAAAAAATTTCTTCTGTGTGCCACGTCTCTTTATGACGTTGCTGGTCATGGCTCTCCATAATTTCCTATCCTTTTTAGCGCTAAGAAAATTTTGTCCTTTTTATCTCTCCTAAATCCTGTTCTGTTATACATTTACAAGAACACGTTAGGTAGGATATGGCCTAATTTCCACTGTGACTTCTTGCCTTCAGTATGTCCTGTGAGTGTCAAAGTTTCTAAGCCTTCATTTCTCATTATGGGCTGTAGAAATTTCAACTGTCTCTTGAGGCTACGTATAACAGTCACTTTTGTTTAAATTATCTTTAAAACTTTGTCTTTACTCATATATTCATTCTGTGATTTGTCTTACCACACATCTCTTCTCCATCTGTGATGAGATGAGCATTCACTTATGTATAGGAGGAACGATATTACATCATTGCTCACTATTCTTTTCTTTATTCCCAGTGACATTTTCCTGTTTCTTAATATTTTGCTTAGCTTTTGGAAGGCACATTTCACTATCCCAATGCGCCTTCGGATTTCAGTGTCGTTTGTTCCATTCTTTGTGTTATGGTCCGGTTCCTTGTACCACGGGTGATAGTCCAAGGTAGACCCAATAAAGAAGAACTCGAACACAGATATGGAATAACACAGAAATATTACAAACAGGAATATATACAGAGAAGTAGAAAGTGTTAGCACGAACAGGTTTAGTAGTAATTGTCTGAACGCGACTCTGTTTCGGACTGCCTCTGACTCGACTGACTGACTGACTCGCTCGCTCTGACTGACTGACAGACTCCTGACGGACCTCACTCCAGACTTCAGACTGAACGGTATTTAGTCACCCCCCCACAAGGGCATCATGTGGCACAAGGCCGGTTTAACGTGGGATCTCCGAGCCCGTGGACGGCCAAAAATATGCCCTTTGAACCCATATAAACGGGCTCAGGGTCGGTTCACCTCCCCGAAAGAGACTCCGCCCTTCGGCGTAGCCTCCTTCGGGTTCCTCTCTGCCCGTAGGCAGAGAGTTCAACCGATCAGCCGGTCGCCCGACTTCGGACTGAACTCTCTGCTTCCTCTTGAGGCGCAGTATTTATTACGTATGGAATAGTCCATTATGGGTAAGGTTCCATAACACTATGTTAAGACATTTCCTAGATATATCAATTTTTTGCATTTGTTTAATTTTGGTGTCTCCATTCCGTCATCATATACATAATCTTCCGCCCCCTTTTGGAGGTAGTGTTGCATTCTTGCTGGCTGGGTACCTCCATTACTATTAAAGCCAGTCATGCGAATTCCAGATCCTAGTTCTGCAAGTGTGAGTCTTCCCACTTTGACCGTATTGATGTCCACGATTTGTTACCTTTTATAAAATTCCGGATTCTGAGGTTTAATTAGAAAGGCCAGAATTTTTCTTCGAAAAGGAGGATCCACCATTGTTACCTAGCAGTCCAACTTATCTCTGTTCACTCTGGCTACACATTGTTAGCATGGTTTCTTTTTCTTTTTTCTTTTAGAAAGGTCAAGGATTCTCATCGAATGGAAGAATCCACCAGCGATACCCAACGGTCTACATTATCTCAGTTCTCTGTTGCGATAAATCGAATGATTTCCTTTCCAGTTTTATTCCGTTTTTTTTTTTTTTATTGTTTTGCTTTTTATCAGAAAACTCTGACTCTATACACTCTTCATTATTACTATTATTTTATTACTAGTTTTATTCCATCTTATTATTGTTGTTTTTTATTCCAACACTCTGGCTCTATGTACTCTTCATTATTACTATTATTTTATTACTAGTTTTATACCATCTTATTATTGTTGCTTTTTATCCCAACACTTTGGCTCTATACACTTTCCATTATTACTATTATATTATTACTTGTTTTATACCATCTTATTATTGTTGCTTTTTATTCCAACACTCTGGCTCTATACACTCTTCATTATTACTATTATTTTATTACTAGTTTTATACCATCTTATTATTGTTGCTTTTTATCCCAACACTTTGGCTCTATACACTTTCCATTATTACTATTATATTATTACTTGTTTTATACCATCTTATTATTGTTGCTTTTTATTCCAACACTCTGGCTCTATACACTCTTCATTATTACTATTATTTTATTACTAGTTTTATACCATCTTATTATTGTTGCTTTTTATCCCAACACTTTGGCTCTATACACTTTCCATTATTACTATTATATTATTACTTGTTTTATACCATCTTATTATTGTTGCTTTTTATTCCAACACTCTGGCTCTATACACTCTTCATTATTACTATCATTTCCTAACTAGTCTTAATCAATCATATAATTGTTACTCGTTATATAAACACTCTGGTTTGATACATTCTTCATTATTGCTTTTTACTAATTTAATCCGTTTTAATCTTGTTGAAAATCTCTCTTCTAAATATTTTACCATTACTCTTTCTAAATCTTGTCAAATATTTTTATGGCCTGCTTTTCTCGCACACCATAAACTCACTTAGGAATGGAAAGGATACACATAAAGAAACGGGTGGACACAAACGGTCATTGTACCACCCACAAGCGCGTGTCTGACGACGAGTCTGTTTGTCGAGGGAGGTGACATTTTGTGTCCAATCAATTAGCGCTACTCGGCCTTCAGTTACCGACCAATGATAGGGAAAAAGGCAAGGTTCAAGTTAAGGTGTAGCGATAAGCGGGTAATGAAAGAGTCTCATCGGGCGGGTTGACTTTTCCGGCCCGCCTTCTAACCAGCTCTCCTAAAACGTCATATGGAAATAGAATAAAGGGCAAAATAGAATTGTTAGGTTATCTGAACGACAAGGGATTGCCGAATAAGCTGTATTGATGAGAAAAGTTATTTATTTATTTATTTATTTTAATCATTTCACCCCAAGCAAGGCGATAATGCCACTAAGACGGAGACGGTTACTGGGAGTCAAAGATAATGAGAAAATTTTAGTGAGAACAAAGGAAAATAAATTTTTAAAAAAAAGCAAAAACAGGTATTATACTTTCACAGTGTTTTTATTTGGAGTAGGGTCACTATTTGCCCATAGCTGGGACCCTATCAGGTGCTACTGTAATTGATCTAAGAAAGTTGCATGAATATTTAAGATTATGCTGTAAATAAAATATGCAATATCCACAAACATAAATTATAAGAAATGGCCAAATTGTAACGAAATTAAATCACGACAAAAGATATATGTTTGAAATAATAGATTAAATTTTATATACACAATTTACAAAATCTAAATAATTCGGACAACTTTATGGCTTCAAGTAAATATATTTTGAACGCAATTGTATACTTTCAACTCCAGATAAAATGTATTGCTAGTATCATGTGATGTCTGTCTTTTTTTATATTAAAATGTATTTTTTGTACTTTCATAGTGTTTTTGTTTGGAGTGGGGTCACTATTTGCCCATATCTGAGGCGCTAACAGGTGCTACCACCATGGGTCAGAGTGGACATGGGAACTGTCGTTCCAGGCCCCTCAAAACCTCCAATCTTCCGATCAGAGGCCTTGCTGCCGGATGTAGTTTATCGTCATAAAACCAAGACATGCAATTTCTATTTGTTTTTAAATAATCTCGTCAGATCTTTTTTTAAAAGTTATATTTCGAAATACAGTTTGATTTAAGAAATCGTAAGATATTATATAGATTAATATCATGAAAGAGTTTATATTGGTTGAATTTGTTTATATCAACCTCTTTGGGTTTTTTAATGCCGAATTTGAACACAATTTTATAGCTTCAACTACAGATAAAATACATTTCCAGTCAAGTATTGTCGAGCTATTTTCATATAAAAATGTATTGCTGGTATTTTTGCTATAAAATATAGTATAAATTACTCTAAGTACTTTTATAGTGTTTTTGTGTGCGGGGGTCACTATTTACTCATAGCTGGGACCCAACAGGCCTGAGAACAACAGCAATTAAGAGGTGGTTCCACGTTCCTCAAAACCCCCAATCTCCCAATCAGAGGCCTTGCTGCCGGAGGTAGTTGACCATAAGTTACGGTAAACGTTACTACCAGAATAGAGCTATTAGATTATAAGAATTTATTTTTTTGGGGGGGAGATAATGGTTTAGTGATACAAATCTAATAAACTTGTAGCTGCTGGTAATGGTGTGGTTCATGCCTTTCCCATTGGTATTTGCACGTACGTGAATATAAAGAACCTGACTGAAATTGGAACTCGACTTCCCGATTAAAAAATTCGAGCCATTATCCATTACACCACCCGCACATCTACGCTTACAGCACCTGGCATTCTCAAGTGGTCATCCATCTAAGTACTAACCAGGATCGGAATTGCTTAACTCCGGTGACCGTACGGGAACAAGTGCTTCCACGTGATGTGGCCATAAGCCAGCAAAACTAGGCGATAATGTCAGTAAGACACAAAGGGTTACTGGGAGTGAAAGAGGATGAGAAAACTTTATTTAGAACAAAGGAGACTAAAAAAACAAGTATCAGGAATATAGAAGATGGCGATTAGTGTTGCATCTAAATTTGTTGATTCATTGAATTTTGTTTAGAGGCATATCAACAACCCTATGAGTTACTTAATGCCGAAATTTAAATATTTTGAACATAGTCTTATGGCTTCAACTACAGATGAGATGTATTGTTGGTCATTTTGCTATAAAATGTATTGTAGGTAATTCAACTATAAATAAATTTTGTTGGTAATTTTTATATAAAAAATATATTGCTGGTATTTTTACTATAAAAATTAGTGTCAAATCAAGGAGTTACAGGCATTTCTGGTCAGTGTCGTAATAGATAACAGAAAATGTGTCGCAGAAATCCGAAGGCATATCGAAATAGCGAAAGATGTCTTTCAGAAGCTAAGCAAAATATTATAGAGAAGTGTTGTTATATATCCCCTTTTATATGTCAGCAAATGCTGAACTATTTCTTCGCATATGAAGCGACAAAGAATTGGTTATATCGATAAATACCACAGACAGAACAACAATGACGTAGGACAATTTAGTGGACGGATGTCAAGATTGATTAATTATTATTATTATTATTATTATTATTTATTTATTTATTTATTTATTTCCTTTGATTTCTAGCGTTTACACATTTCTTTCCGGCGATAAAAACGACGAAAATAAATAAATAAATCCCTTCGTAAAGTGTGGGCTGTACTTGTCAGAACAATTTTTTGTATCTCTTTGAAGCATGGACTTCCATGAATCCCTTCAATTAGTCTACTGGAATCTTTTCCAACCAATCCTAGGGCTCTAACTACAACAGGGATTGTTGAGGTTTCTATTTGCCACATTTTTTAGATTTCTATTTCAAGGCCATTGTATTTTGACAACTTTTTGAATATCTTCAAAGATACATTGCAGTCTGCAGGGACTGCCATATCAATAAGGAGGCACTTTTTTGTTTGTGGTCTCTAATAATAATGTTTGGGCGGTTGGCTTTGATTGTTCTGTCAGTGTATATTGTGTAGTCCCATAAAATTGTAACAGGTCCTATCTCCGTAACCGGGTCTGGGTGGTGTTCATACCAGTTTCTTTCAGTTTTCTTCCCGTAGAAGTTGCAGATTTTCAAGTGCAGACATTGGCCTACTCTCTCATACACAATGGGTGCCAATATCGTGCAACCTGATACAAGATGATCAATTGTTTCTGGATATTTATCACAGAATCTGCGTTTTGGGCTAACACAATATTTTAGTATATGTGCTTGATAATTCCTATTTGACAAGCATTGGTCCTGTTCAGCAAGGATAAATCCTTCAGTTTCACCAATCAACCCTGTACTACGTAGCCACTGATGGGTACTGGTTTTGTCTACGTTAGCCTGTTTGTTACGGGCAAAGTATTGGCCGTGAAGCGGTTTATCTTGCTATTGTTTCTGTATATTATTATTATTATTATTATTATTATTATTATTATTATTATTATTGTTATTATTCTCGATTACCTTCAGGCGATCATATCTCTCAAATCCCTAAATAATTTTTTACTCTTTTCTATCCTTCTTTGTCCCTGTCTTATCATTAATCCGCATAAACTCGTTATACAGTAGGGCCATTATTATTATTATAAGTAAATAAAAATAAAATAATAATGAAAATTACAGATAAAATAAAATAAGACAATAAAAACAATAAATTAAATAAAAAATAAAAATACTAAAACTCTCCCAGCATGCAACAAAAACTGTTCCTGCCGGAAATACGGACATCCAGCCAAAAGATCTTAAATTCAACTTCTCTTCACCACGAACTTTCCTACAGGCAATACGTGTTCGACTTCTCACTGTGATATGACGCGTAATAATACTAAATAATTTCCTCCTCGCATTACATGTATCATGAAACAATAGCAACCTAAAATAATATACAGTCCAATACAAACAAAAAATATAAATAAATTGTATGAACTTAACATCCAATTTACCATGCTTTCCTGTTAATTCTGTACGTTTTATTTCCTGTCAAGTATGTTTTTATCTCCATGAAAACAAGGCTAATTTCTGCTGCTATGATGTGAGTGACCCCCACAACATTTTGGTAACGGCCGACATACAAAAAAAAAAAAAAAACCTATTCACCCACAATGCTACTCGTGATTTACTCTTGATTCTCTTTCATATATTCTGAGAGTGTCAAATTCTATAAACCCTCTTTCCTCATTATGTGTCTTTTTCTGATTGTAAATATCAGTTTGTGTTTTCCTTAAAACTTCCTCGTTGCTCACATGGCATTCTTAGAATTTGTCGGTGGAAACTTATTTCAGTTTCTTCAAGTCTGTCTTTTATTTATGAAGAAATTATTTATCTATTTAACTGGTTTAACGTTTAGGAAAATTATGTGACCGACGTATATATTTAATAGTGCTTTTGTTTTTATCCGCTTGTTTTAATACCTTGATACACTATTCGACCAGAGCATCAGTGAAAAAGAAAAAAAATCATGGACGTCGTTTGAACCATCTTGATCACTGAAGCTTTGATGATTAATTGTTAGGATAATCTGCCTGCATTGGTTAACATTTTTATGAACTTTAACTGACTTTTACCGTCTATAAATTTTACATTTTTTTTAAATACAAACTCAGCCTATTCTTGCCTACTATATCCTTACAAAAAAATCGTGTTATTTGAGGACGATTTGGCTTAGGATAGTTTGAAAACAGTTTGTAACCCCCTGAGTACCACCCCTGTCACATATCATAAACTAAATATCTATAACAATTCTGCTTATTCCTCCTCCCTCAGTTCAAACGGCCGTTAAGCCCTACCAATAAAAAATGGACCCTTCTTTTTGACCGCGTGAAAAAGCGGAACTGACATATTAGAGATTCTGCTTGCTTTCACTGAGAAAATGAAAGAAAGAAAGAAAGAAAGGAAGAACGGAGGGAAGATAGAAATGTTTAACGTCTTTTTCAGTGAAATGGAAAAAGTTATTAATTTCAGATTTTTTCATTTGTACATTCTTATAGATACAGGATGTACGGTGGAGTAATGGATAGCAGCTCGGATTGAGGAATCGGAGAGCAGAGTTCGAATTCCAGTTGAATCCATTGCATTCACTTACGTACTAACACCGTTGGGAAAGGTACGAATCCCTTTCTTCTCCCAACAGTTATGGGTAAATAGCAGGACAGACCGGGTTCTATAGCCTTAGATGGCAACTAGTCTATCGCAGAAAGAAATGGTAACCTACTGCGGGGGAAAAAACTCTGCCTCATCAGTTATGTATCGCCTAATCGTGTATCACGCATGACACATAACTGATTGAACTATGGAGTAATGTTCAGTAAACGTACCTCATTAACTGTTATTACTGAAGTGAGTATGATCCTCACTGTTTCCTATTTTTGTGGCCCAGACAAAAATAAAATTAGTAAATATGTATATATACTATTGTTTTAATGGATCCTTTATTAGTGCGGAAAATGAAAACAACACGCTGGGTTCAATTTCCATTTCAATTCGGTTTCATTTACTTCATACTAATGCTCTTGGAAAAGTCCATCTTCCTTCAGCTGTAGTTTAAAGAGTAGAGAAGACAAAGCTATCTTGTTTTAGTAGGGCAAAAAGTCTAGGAGATAAAAACTTTGAAGAGGGATGGGCTCCATTTTGCCGTAGACACACAATTGCTACCTAATGCGGGGAAAAAAATCTGCCTCCTCAGTCATGTATCGAAAGATACACGATCGCCTAAGCGTGTATTACGCATGGCACAGACTTATAGATGAATTTATTAAAAATGTTTGCAAGACAGATTTTCGGTTCCTCTGCAATTATTCCTCGTCCAGACTAATATTATTTGCGTCTTCCCTTTACGACATTTAGCAAAATGGCGAAAAGTAAGTTTCTGTGTGAATTTCAGTGATTGCGAGTTATCATTAATATAATAAACATTCATAATGATATTCTCATCTACTTTTGCTACTATTTTGACCATTATATTTTCCAGCCATTATCAGGTGTCTGTCGAACCGGATAAACTTCAGGGTAAATTGTTCACATTTACATGATAGCACGTTTTGCTCTTTTTAGAGTTAGAACATTTGATATTTCTTTCAAGGTTAACCAGAACGACAACCACCTGAAAAAAGCCGGAGAGCACTTCGGCCGAAACGTTGTGATGACAACAACAAAGATGAGGAGATTAGTCAGAATGTAAATGTGTGAAGCAACATTTTTAAAAATGGACAAAATGTATACACAATTTAGCTAAAAACTGATATAACGTCAGAGAAAGACAACGGAAATATTTTGACGTCTGAAAAACGAAGATATATATATATATATATATATATATATATATATATATATATATATATATATATATATATTTGTATTTGCGATAGAAATAATCTGTAAAAAATGTTATAAATTTTAATGTACCTAGTTTTAAGTATAGATAAAATAACTAATGTGATTTCAGGCATTACTGTAAATAGTTGGCAAATGTTTTCCGTGAACTGCAAAATCGTATTACCCTTTGTATTTCTAATGATGGAGGACATGTGGAAACTTAAATTAAATTTCAATAAAACTTTAAAATAAAAAGTACTCCTTTCTAATCCTTTTTACAGATTATTTCTATCGCAAATACAAATAAAGTTGTAAATTTTTTAAATTGCACACGGACTTTATAAACGCTCTGTATATGAATAAAACAGACATTTTGATACTGAAAGCATTTGAACCATATTAATATCTGTTAAATGAAAGAAATATGTTTCCGACATCATTTGATTTCATTTTGTTGTGATTTTAAATCTCAGAGTTTATTTGTCTTCCGAAATAACACAGCTTTTAAGGATGCTGTTTTTTGTGTCGTTCTTATCAGGGTAAAGAAGGTCAAAGTTAATGTGGTTGTTAGATTTAACCAGCATAGTCGCTCGGACTTTGGTTGGATGAAGGGAATCTCTGTCCGACAAAGACACTCAGACCAGCAAGATTAGCTATAAAATTGATTAACTACGCGAAGGAGGACAAAACAACTAGATCTTTCTGGCATGGGCTGAAACTAAGATAAAAATTACAGCCTTTGTCTCCAAGTTTGAGTTTGAGGAAAATTTAATGGCTTTGGACCCCACAGACAGAAAAAAAAAGATAAATCGCCACTTGGATGCCTACTGACTCGAAGACAAACACTGTTGAAGGCTTCATACTCTTGGCCTTATACCATGCTAAGATGAAATTAGTAAACGCTTGGTTATGTGGTAGGAATTGCTGCATTCTATTTACAAAAATCTGATTGCGTTTAAACGCATTGGACTTCTATGACTTACTGAACTACATGTTTTATTAGGCGTTAAAGTTCTTTAGGGTTATCTATCACTCATCTATATCTCGCTTAATCTGTTCATATCTATCTATCTCAATCTGTTCATATGTATCTATCTATCTCAATCTGTTCATATCTATCTATCAATCTATCTACCTCAGCATGTTCATATCTATCTCATTTTTCCATATCTATCTATTAGGTTGGTGCAGAAATAATGTCGTTTTCTCACACATGTTACTATGTGAGAAAACGACATTATTTCTGCACCAACCTAATATCTACCTTAGTATATTCATATCTATTTCATTTTTTCCATATCTATCTATCTATCTATCTATCTATCTATCTATCTATCTATCTCAGCCTGTATGTACGTATCTATCTGTCTAAATAATTATCTCGCTGTTCATATCAATCTATATCTATCTATCTATCTATCTATATATATATATATATATATATATATATATATATATATAGAGAGAGAGAGAGAGTCATCCACTTCCATATATATATATATATATATACATATATATATATATATATATATATATATAGTAATTCATTAGTAGTAGAGCTACTATTAACGCAATAACACAACGATAGAGCCAAGTTTTGAGGAGGAAACCCAATATTTGATATTTGATTACTTTTCGATTTCCGACATCTTTGACTCCGGTATGTTTTTTTTTTTTTTTTCTGTCTATCAATTTCTCTCGCGTGCGTCTGAATCGGCATTTGCCAAGTCACGCAGGTATGCTTCTTTTTCGGAAGATAGCGCGAATGCCTTCCATGAAAGTGACGCTTTTTGCGTGGGTTCAACAAAAAGTTTCATATATAATATAAAATTCTGATAAAATGGGGCCCACTTTGAAATTTGATAGACAACATAAAAAAGTGAGATGAAAAGAAAGTTGAAATCTCCTTCCAACAACAGGCGCAAGATGGCGACTGACAGATGATTAAGTTGATGTGACAGTGGCCCGTCTTGTTTGACAGGAAAAATCCGTAGCATACTTTACCGAACATTCTTTCGTTAATTGCCGGAAAATGACTGAACGCCTTCTTGTAATTCATGTGGTCGGATTGAATCGCTAAATTCGCGGGGATTCTATGTTATGTTGTTTGAAAAATATCTCCTAATAATGATATCGAGTAGAGATTCGTGTTGGCTGAATACGCGCAAATGCATACATACATATGAACAGAGAGACAGATATGAACAGATTTAGATAGATACATTGAGAGATAGATGAACAGACTGAGATAGATAGATAGATAGATAGATAGATAGATAGATAGATAGACGTGAACAGATTTTATTAGAGAAATAGATAGATAGGAACAGATTTAGATAGATAAATAGATAGCTAGCTAGTTAGATAAATAGCTAGCCAGCTAGCTAGCTAGATAGATAGATATGAACATATATAGATAGATAGATAGATAGATATGAAGAGATTTAGATAGATAGATAGATAGATAGATAGATAGATAGATAGATAGAGATAGATAGATAGATAGATGGTCAGACTGAGATAGACATGAACAGATTTTGATAGATAGATATGAAGAGATTTAGATAGATAGATAGATAGATAGATAGATAGATAGATAGATAGATAGATAGATGGTCAGACTGAGATAGACATGAAGAGATTTTGATAGATAGACAGATAGACATGAAGAGATTTAGATAGATAGATAGATAGATAGATACAGAATAGGATAGATTCAAGGAGTTGCTGAAAAATTATCGAATCGAAAAGTTATTTTTCATTTGCTCAAATTTATATATATATGTGTGTGTGTACGTGTGTGTGTATTTGTGTGTGTGTGTGCGAGAGAGATAACGATATATATTTTTTTTATAAACAAAGATACGACTCCTCCTGAAAAACTCAATGAATCTATATATATATAAATATGAGTGTTAAATATATATATGGACAATGAAAGTTATGAACATAGATATATAGAGTGATAGATACGAGGTTCGGCTGAAAAGTTCATAAGCTGACTATGAAGGTGTGATGCTAGAGCTGTGACTGATATCTGACTGTTCAAAATTTGGCATTGTTGTGTTATGCAAAAACTGGTTTAGAACCCCAAGTATATTCATATTGACATGGTTTCAACTTTGGAAGAAGACGCTCCAACTTTACCTACAGTGCAAAAGTTGGCAGCTGAATTTAGGCAGGGAAGAGTCTTGAAGATGACCTCAGTTATGTAAGTTTTGCAACTGTCACTAGCGTGAAAAATATTGATCGTGATCAACACATGGTGATGGATGACAGACGATTGATTATAAATCAAATAGCCAATGCTATCAGCATATTCCGTGAGAGAATTGAGAATATTCTGCATAATTAACTTGACATGACGTAGGTTTTTACCCGGTGGATGCCGCATCTTCTGACAAAAAGACCAAAAGCGCGCCAGACCAATCACATTGCAGGACAATCTGATATTGTCTGGGGCAATTACAGCTGGTTTCCTTGAATGTTTCTTAACCCACAAAGAGATTTGGATTCATCACTAGAAACAAAGCGACAATCTATGCAGAGGAAAAATCCCTCCTCACCTGCTCAAAAGAAAGCCAAGGTTTTTTTCATCTGCAGGGACGGTGTTGGTCTGTTTTTTTTTGGGGGGGGGGTTGCGATGCAAAAGGAAATGTGCTTATTGACTATCTTCAAAAGAGCCACACGATCAATGGAGAATACAAGCTAACTTGATGAGTTAGTTACAAAACGCTATCAAGAACAAACGCCCAGACGAAATCGGGTCTGACTTCATCAAGTTAATGCTCCATTATATTTCTGAGATGAGGTATTATGTACACTATTTACATTATTCGGACTATTGTCTTCATCTTTTTCGCCATATTTATTACAACGTTTTGGCCTTTCAGGGTTCAGTTTGACATTCCAACCACCTGAAGAAGGCCGGAGCGTACAATGTATAATAATAATGCGAATAATGTAAATAGTGTACAATGCTCCAGTATAGAAATTCTTTGTTTTGATGGATGCTTGATGTGACTGTGGCTTTGAACTAGTTGATCACCTTTCCTATTCTCCTAACTTGCTCCCATCTGATTATCATCTGTTCTCCAACAGGAAAAACCATTTTGATGGGAACCAATATCGCAGTGATGATGACGTCATATCTCCTGTCGATGACTTTCTTGGCCAACAGGATGAAAGCTTCGTGACCAATGGGATCCAAGCACTGCAATACCATATATGGTAGAGGTGTATGGACCGCAAGGTGAACTATGTTGAAAAATAAACCTCATTTGGTCAGATTCTATGAGATTATCATAATCAGCTTGTGAACATTTTCAGCCGATCCAGCACAAATTTTATTTCCAACTCCGTCAGGCAGAAGTCCATATATTGAGGAACACAAATAAGGTGGCAATCTGTTATGTAAGCTGCTAGTCTTTCTGTTATGTTATATGTTATATTATGTTGGAGTTTGTAAGAAACGGTAGTGAATTTGAAGTCGGTCTTGACAGAATGTATCCCATATATATATACATATATATTATGAAATGGACAAAGTCCGACAATTATTTAAAGACATTTTTATGTTTATACAGAGTTTTTATAGATACAAATATTTGAGTAAATGCTCTGTTTATAATAAACATGTCCGAGAAATTTTCATAAAAAATATTCGTCCTCCGACAGGAATCGAACATACATCCTATACGGAACAGTCATATAGTCTGACGCGCGTTAACTGATTGGGCGACAGAGGATCGCTCGGTTAGCAAGGTCGAATTTACTGCATTTAAACTTCAATCTTCCATGAATAACATATATTGTTAAATATAACAGACAACGATGTCTATTATGTTTGATCATGAGCCGTTCTGAACTTTGTACAATTGGTTTAATTTCGGGAGAAAATAATGACAAAAACTGTCCAACATTTGGATATGTTTTATTATGCCGTTACTTGATCTAAGCTTTCGTCTCACATGAGCCATTATCAGAGTGGTTATATGGACATTTAAACAAAGATATTCACCATCAAAAATGATATTCTGTTATGTTGACATAGAAGATTGCTGTGTGACGATAACAGTCGCGGAAAAGATCAAGATCAAGGAACAGTATAATAAAAAAATATCCATAAAAACTCCCTGCACTCTTCAACAGGAAAATAATGTTCTCCTTCGTAACAACGCATTATACATACATCAATAATAATAATAATAATAATAATAATAATAATAATAATAATAATAATAATAAAATTGGGAACTCGGTTGGTCTGCTCTACCCCAGCCGCTATAATTAGCTGACCTCGCACCAGCCGAGTCTTACCTTTTTCGATCTCTGACAAGGGAGGGTTTGTCTAATGAAAACCAAATTCAAGAGTTCGACCTCGAAATGTTTTTTACAACAAACTATGCGGAAATTACCTGATAAGTGGCAACTAGCCATTGCAAATTCTGGTAAATATGTAATAATTGAATAAAATTTAATTTTACTTTATGATAAATTTTATATATTATAAATCATTATTAAATATACTATGTATTATATATATATAATATACATATATATTATATAATATTATCTCTCTCTCTCTCTATCTATCTATCTCTCTCTCTCTCTCTCTCTCTCTATATATATATATATATATATATATATATATATATTATATATATTATATTATTATATTATCACTATATATATATATATTATATTACATAATATTATATACATATATTATACATACAGGGTGTCCATAGAGTTCATGTGCACTTTAAAAAATTTATAACTTTATTTGTATTTGGGATAGAAATAATCTGTAAAAAATGTTATAAAGTTTAATGTACCTAGTTTTAAGTATAGCTAAAATAACTAATGTGATTTCAGGCATTACTGTAAATCAGTTCGCAAATATTTTCCGTGAACTACAAAATCGTATTACCCTTTGTATTACTAATGATGGAGGACATGTGGAAATTTAAATAAAATTTCAATAAAACCTTAAAAAATATAGATTTACTTCTTTCTTATCCTTTTTACAAATTATTTCTATCGCAAATACAAATAAAGTTATAATTTTTTTAAAGTGCGCACGAACTTGCGGACACCCTGTATATTGTATATATTATTATATTATATTATATATATTATAAATTATTATTATTATATACTCTATATATTATATTAATAGTAGTACTCGTTTGGAAAACCTCCAACTTCTCAACTTGCAGATATGTCAGGACAAATCGTTACACGATGAAAAAATTGGAAATAAAAAAGATGAAAGAACTAAAAATATCAGAACAAGACAAAAAAAAATCACCAATTGCTTTTAAACACAAACGATTACAAAGACTAAAACGTAGAGTGCTCAATACGGTAAGTAGAGCAATAAACAAGAATAAATCCTAAGGAGCCAGGCAAACCTACCTAGGTTTCACCTAAACGGATCTTCAGGGTAAAACTGGCTAAAAAGCAAATGACGGAACAGTATTTATTGATAAAAACCATTAAAAACTAATTAGTTTTTAATTTTTTAATGTTTTTGTCAATAGTGAAACCTAGGTAGGTTTGCCTATTTTTTATTATATTACATATAAGTATAAATATTATATATATATTACTATATATTATATATATATATATTATTAAATATAAATATTAATATATTTTTACTTTATTATATAATTATAATTACATATTTATGTGTGCTACAGATAATTAATTTGTTGTTACGATTTTATATAGAGATATCTTTGCTATGTTAATGTTGCGAGAGAAATGTATCAGAATGTAAATTTATGTAAGATGAAGATTATGCGTGCTTATAATGTCAAGTATCCCACAACATGTAGATGACACAAACAATTTAAGGAGAATTTACATGGCAAGAAATTACTAAACACAGTTGTTAGAGAATCTAGCAATAAAGAAACTTTAAATAAATTTTAAAGAAAGTTTTATGTCAACAATAAATACATATGTAATGACAATCAAAATGTTTGTTGTTGTAATGACTAAGATAATGTTATAAAGAATGTTTGTGCAGAAATGTTGTTAAGAAATATTGATGCTTTTTGATTATTAGAAAAATTAAAATAACTTGATTTCTGCAAAGATGTCAAATGTGTTCTTTAATTTATCAGTGTGTGTACGTCCCTAATTTAGAAGTAAGGATAAAGGATGTCAAGAGTTGCTTGCCTTTAACTGATAGGCTAAATTAGTGAAGTGTACAATTACTTTTTTAGCAGTGAAAACGTTCACTTTTTTTAAGTCAATTGTAGATGTTGAATAACACGCGGACAATGGTTGATGAATACTTTGTTGAGTTTGTTGAGATTTCAATGTGGTGTGTGAGCCATGCGGTTATTTTTATAGACTTTTGTGTAGCAAAATCGGCTCCAGGGAGCTTGGCGGGAAAATAGGATTCGCCTGGAACTTTGCTACAATAAAAAGATTGAATTTGAAGAAATGAGATGATGATTGGTTAAAGGTTTTTTTAAAGAAGAATAGATTTTTCTGAAAAGGGTTAAAGACTAACGTGGAAGATTTCATAGTACCTGAACTTTATTAATTCAAGCGCAGTACTGGACTGACGTCAAGATCTCAACTTATAGTCAAGTTGGTCAAATGTAACTGTAAGTTTTATGCTAAGAGTTTCTTCTAACGCACTTCCGGTTCCATGCATTCCAGCCAACTTTAATATTCTAGATTCAAATGCAATGTCATTCGTTATCTACAGCCTTTTTCATTACTCTTCTATTGTTCTCGCTCCTAAGTAATGTTTATGTTTCTAATTCTTCCACGCTAAGTAAACCTTTGTGCATTACTGGCTTTACTGCCTTATTTGGGTTGAACTCGATTAAAAAAAAGATGATTAACATTTAATTTTAAAATGCTTTTTGAAGAATAGACTTGATAACATCACTAATGATTCCGATTATTGTAAGCACTTCCGGTCCAGAGGAGTAACAGCTATAAACAGATTTATCGATGACTCAAACTAATACCTATCTATCTGCGCATATCTATCTATCTATCAATCAGTCTGTCATTAGCTATCTATCTATCTATCTATCTATCTATCTATCAGTCTGCACATATCTATCTATCTATCTATCTATCTATCTATCTATCTATCTATCTATCTATCAACCTGCGCATTATCTATCTATCAGTCTGCACATATCTATCTGTCTATTTATCTCTCAGTCTGCACATTATCTATCTATCTATCTATCTATCTTGAGCAGTGCAATTGACTCATGACCCCCCACCAGTAAATGATACATTCCTCCTAAAATCTATAAAACGTGCCCCGCCACTCTAATATATGCTAATTTTCATAAGGTCGTATTCATATAAAGTTCCATTTTTATTGTAACCTAGTTATTTACAATAATGGATCGTGTGCAGTATAGGTGAATAATTCACCTAATGAACATTGAAAATAAATGCAATTTATCTAAATATAAATTGGAGACCTGTCATAATAAACGATTCCATCTTAAATGAATCAACAACATTTTGCGACTATTTTTATCTTTATTTTTTTCGTTAAAACGTTCAATAATTTTAACACTTTCAACATTATGTATAAAAAATAGTGAATTTTATAGGTTTTATTTTTCGAGACTTATTAAGAGCAAAACGAATTCACGGATTTGGACAAAAAACCCAGGAAATAAATCAAAATCCACGACAGTTTTTCATCTTTTAGTAGTTGTGCTTAGTTTAACTTATAACGTATATAAATGTAGGTAGAAAAAAAGCAAATGTTAATAAGATAGTGAGTGTCACAAACTGGGCCTCCCCAATTAGACTATCCCCCAACCCCGCCGTTGGTGTGTTCGTGGGTAGTACGCACTGGGCCTAGTGATGCAAGTACTCACAGGTGGCGAAATTTACAGACAGAAAACGTCGCCTATGTAGATATTGAATTTTAAAGCAAATACTATTAAAATCGCAGACATTTTGTGCCAATTAATGTTAATCATCGACTTTTTCAAATTGCGTATAAACGTGCAGCTGTGGAAAGAAATATAAAGGGGAGACAGGCCGCCCCCTTAAGGTAAGGCTTCAACAACATCAGAAAGCTGTAACACGAGGGATAAATCGCAGCTGACCACATATAAAGAGAAAATGGAGATCACCGCCCTCTGTGGGATCAGGTTGAGATCATGGACAAAGAACACCATTGGAAAATTCGTAAACATAAGGAATCAGCACATATGCTAGGCCACAAAAATCTCCTGAGCCAACCAAGCATAGAAATGAATACAATATGGGAACAAGTAATAAGGAGTGCCAGAGAAAAGCGATAACAGCAAAAATTGCAATATGAGCTCTGGTAAAAACATATTTCATAACAGCAAAAAAATATGAGCACTGGTAAAAATGTTTGCTGAAGACATTAGGTTTATAAGTCCCCCAAATTCATACACAGATGTCCTCAAGGACGCATGACGCAGTGGATAAAGGCATTAGTTAGATCCAGTGAAATAAAGGGTTCAGTTCGACATTCCAACCATCTGAAGAAAGCCGGAGCGTACAACCGCCGAAGTGTTGTGATAAATATGGGAAGAAAGATGAGGACGATAATCCGAACAATATAGTGTACCTAATGGCATACTGGTAATTTCGTAGAACTGATGTTTGTTGTGACATAATCTTTTTTTTTAAGGCATTAGTTCTACAAAACCACCCCAATTGTCTCTACCTACCCTGATGATGTCTTCTTGGACCATATTTCTAGTACTTATCTTCCGAAATGAACTTCGGACAATTTCTGACGGAATTTCCACCTTGTCTGAGAAAGACGATCATTGAAATTACATTTGCTGCCTAAAAATACACAGAATATTGAATTTTGTAGATCGATAACTTAGGTCCGAAGTGTGATCAGCAAATTATTGTTGGCCATCTTGGATCATTCGCTTGGTGTTGGAAATAAATGGAACCTCGACTTAATAGTCATTCAAGCTTATGTACACCGGTTAGTCATCACCGATATTTGTACAAAAGATAATGTCTGTGCGTGTGTTCGTGCGTGCGTTCGTGCGTGCGTTCGTGTGTGTGTGTGTGTGTGTGTGTGTGTGTGTGTGTGTGTGAAAGAAAGATATATCTTTTGACTCATGTCTATAAAACACGAGATTAAAGAAGCGTGCTGTGTGAATATGGCTGCTGGAGAGGATATCCGTAAGTGGTTAATAGACATTTTGGAATAGAGAATAATGGTGTGCGGTGGGGGTGTATTTGAACTAAAATGCCGACAAAAGGAGGTTCCTTACTCGAAGTATTTCGGCTCCAGAGGAAAAAGATCGTGTAAAGAAGGACGGGTAGTGTAAAGTAAGAAAGGATGATGTTTATATAAATATGAAAAACTGAAAAACAAAGAAAGAAAAAAGAAAATGAAAAACAGAGAAAGTCAAAAGAAAAAAAGAACAAAAATAAATAAGTTGAAAGAAAGAAAGAAAAATTGAAAAAAAGAAAAGAAAGAAAGAAAGACAGAGAGAAGGAAAAGAAAGTGAGACAATCAAAGAAAGAAAGAAAGAAAGAAAGAAAAAAGAAAGAAAAATTCGAAAAAAGAAAGACAGAGAGAAGGAAAAGAGAGACATTCAAAAAAAGAAAGAAACAAACTAACAAAGATTGAAGAAAGGAAAAGAAAGAAAGACAGAAAGAAGAAAAAGAAAGAGAGACAATCAAACAAAAAAAAGAAAGAAAGAAAAAAAGAAAGAAAAATTGAAAAAAGGAAAAGAAAGACAGAGAGAAGGAAAAGAAAGAGAGACAATCAAAGAAAGAAAGAAAGAAAGAATAGCCAATGGCAAGAAATTAAATTTTACTATTAAATCATGACACAAAGATGAATACATTTCACATGATTTCATGATAATGAGGTTGTTAAATTTTGAAATATCTTCTATGTGCCATGTCCATTCAAGACGTTGGTGATCATGACTCTCCACAATTTCCTCTCTTTTGTAACTATTTGTTATTTTATTATCTCTCCTAAACCTTGTTCTGCCATCCATTTATTCATGCTTATTAGGTCGATTATGGGTTATCTTCCTAAGTCCCTCTAGTCTTCAATCTGTCCTGTGAGTATTTAATTTTTCAACCCCTTTTACTTCATGATGTGCCCTAGCAATTTAAACTGTTTCTTCCTGGTGTTAACTGTCGCTTTTGTTTCCATTTTATCTGAAATTTCGTTGTTGCTAACATGTTCGGTTCGTGGTATTCTCAGCATCCTTCTGTAGACCAACATTTCTGTTGCTTCAAATCTTTTCTTCATCTGTGAGCAGATTTAATATGGGGTTCCCGTAGGCTCGGTCAAAAATCCCCGTAGACTCCGCATGAACGGGATCAGGTCGGTCTACCTCCACGAACGAGATTCTGCCTTTCCGCAGAGCCTCGTCCGGGTTCCTCTCTGTCCTAAGGCAGAGAGTTCGACCAGCAAGCCGAAAAAGATTTCAGCTAGTCAATATTTACTAGCCTCCACCCCATTAGAGTTGATCTGGCACAAGTCCGCGTTTAACGTGGGTTTTCCGAGCCCGTAGGCTCGGCCAAAAAAATCTCTGTAGAACTCGCAAAAGAGGGATCGGGTCAGTCTACCTCCGCAAAAGATACTCTGCCCTTCGGGATAGCCTAGTCAAAGTTCCTCTCTGCTCAGAGGCTGAGAGGTTGACCAGCTAACCGAAAAAGATTCCGGTTAGACTATATTTAGCCACCCCAATGAGGGTTCCATGTGGCACAAGGCCGGGTTTAACGTGGGTTTTCCGAGTCCGTAGAATCAGACAAAAATATTCCCTTCTGAACCCGCATAACGGGATCGGGTCAGTCAACCTCCCTGAACGAGACTCTGCCCTTCGGCGGAGCCTCGTCCGGGTTCCTCTTTGCTCAGAGGCAGAGAGTTCGACCGTCTCTCCGAAGATTTCGGGTAGACAGTGTTGAGCCACCTCCACCCATGAGGGTTGCATGTGGCACAAGGCTGGGTTTAACGTGGTTTCTCCGAGCCCTAGGTTCGGCCAAAAAAATGCCCGTAGAACCCGCATAACGGGATCGGGTTGGTCACCCTTCCCGAACGAGACTCTGCCCTTAGGAGGAGCCTCGTCCGGGTTCCTCTCTGCTCAGAGGCAGAGAGTTCGACCGTCTAGCCGAAAAGTAGACCCTGTAGTCCGTTGACTTACAGATACTTACAGGTTGTTAATACCTATAGTGTAGTCACTCATGGTGGTGACAGGTTATTCCATTACATAATAATAATAATAATTGCAAAAATTCGATTGCCAACAAGACAAAAATGGCATTACTTAGTGTTTTCCATATTATTTTTACCCATAATTTTAATTAAGGTTTTTCGCATATTTTAGTAGGTTTTCAAATTTTTATTCGAAGATACGCAGTGACTCCATTTGGCACAACCTTGTCGTGCACGCACATTAAGCTATAACATACTCGCTTACTTCCGTTGTTTATAGCAGTGCTTGGAAGGAAAGTGTTTAGAGTGTGGTCGTCCCGTACTACACTACAGAGGTTCCATCAGTGACTCTGTCTTGTGCTGAAGTTTTTGACCAAAGACTATATGCGCCTGATCAGACAACCAACATATTCCCTAGATCTCGCTACGATTTCCTCTTCAAAAATCAAATCCCACTTGAAAGGAGCAAAATTTCAAGACGTCAAGGAAATCCAAGACAACGTGACGAGACATTTGCTCGCTATCTCCCAAAAAAGAGTTCCAGCAATGCATCCATCAATGGAAATGACATTGGATAAGATGTCTGGCTTCGAAAGGCGACTATTTGGAAGGAGATTAAATGCCGAATTGATATGTGTGATAGTGTTATTGTTATTTTGGACAGACCTCGTATTACGTCATTTTCAGAAAATTACTTTTTCTGTGTGTACAAAGACAGGTTTTCTCTCCATAAATCTCTGCTCATTGCCTTTGAGGAAGTTAGTGAAGGAACGAAACGCTTTACATAAATTTATTGTCAGAGATTGCCATTTCACTGGCATATAAATTCAAATACATAGAAATAAATAGACTATGGTAGATAGATAGATAGATAGATAGATATGGAAAGAATGATAGATTGATACATACATATATATGGACAGACTGAAATGGATACATCAATATGGAAAAAACTGAGATAAATAGATAGATAAACGGACATAGACAAAAGTAGATAGATAGATAGATAGATAGATAGATAGATAGAAAGAATGTTCTCAGTCGAAGACGCACTGAAAAGGCCAAGGTGTACGCGTCTCCTGTGGCTAATATATGACCGCTATTTCATTTTGTCACCCGTCCTTACTAAATTAATGTTGACACAGTGGGAGATGCAAAAACATAAATAAGTTGAAATTCGCAAAAGCTAATTTTAAATGCGATGCAATTAAAGTAAAAACAAAATTCAAGGGTTCAGATGATTAACATAAATTACGTTTTGCTTCGCTAATATAATTTGTTGGCAATAATTCGTTTTCCTAAATTGTCTTAAATATTAACCATAGATAGATATTAAACATAGATAGATAGATGAGAACAGAAGAGATTGACAAACTGAGATAGATAGATAGATAGATAGATAGATAGATATGAAAAAAAATGAGATAGATAGGTACATAGATTGATACTTACATACATGCATAGATAGTTGTTGACAGACTGAAATAGATACAAATTGAAAAACTGAGATAGCTATATGTGACAGCGTAGGGCAGTTGCTAGATACACTAGCTGGAATCTGTTCCATCTGTGCTGTCGAGCTCTCTACCTTCAGGCAGAGAGAAACATGGACGAGGCTATGAAACTCGGCCTTGTGCCACATCTTACCTCGTTGGGAGCCTGGTAAATATCGACTAGCAACTCTCTGCCTTCAGACAGAGAGGAACCCGGACAAGGCTATGCCGATGTCAGAGTCTCGTCCGGGAAGGTAGACAGACCCGAACCCGTTTATGCGTTTATAATCTTTGGCCAAGCCTACGGGCTCGGATTGCCCCACATTAAATTCGGCCTTGTGCCACATCCTATCCGGTGGGGAGGTTGATAAATATTACTAGCTGGGATCTGTTGAATACGGCTCAGACTTACGCGAGAACTACCGACCTTCTATTAGTAGCACCCACTGCTGGATTGACTTACGACTACCTTGCGCATAAATGTTATCTTTATTCTTATTGTACTAGTTTTGTACAATAATTCCTTAATTATATAATCCACCTTGTTTTCAAGTATATATTCCTATTAGTACGGAATATAACATATTATTATTATTTGATTTGATTTCGTATCTAACTGTTAGATGTTTAGGTGATGATGGTCACATCCCATCTCCTTTGTGCATCGTTAATACACATTTTCCTTAGTACATGAACTATTCGAAGCAGCACTGACATTTGCGCACTCCCATTGATGTCAGGTATCCTCAAATCTCCTTGCGAGGCAGAGGAATATTTGGTTATAGTTCTGAGTGCAACAAGAACTAAAAAGGACAACATGAGCAAACGTCTTGGTACATTTCTCCGATTATCAGTGACATGTCAAGGTAACTCTGTTATCTTGCGTGTTGTTGGTCTTCTTGGTAGAGTTCAAATCCGTCTTCGAGTCCTTGTTGGAGGAGAATTATTCCCCACCCTTCAACCTCTCTGTCACAGACGGGATGTGGCGAGTCTATCATTGCTCTATCGCTGCTACCATGGAAAGTGCTCGGACGAACTGTATCTCCTGGTTCCCCCAGGTCTGACTTTCACGGCAAGGACCCGTCATGCCACTTACGTAGTATCAAACCAACCCCATTCCCTTCGTATTTCACCGGCGAGAAGTTCCACTCGAACAGCTTCTTCCCGCGAACCTCTGCCCTATGAAAATGACTCCCTTTTTTCTAATTGTATTTCTCTTAATGTCTTTCTTTCTTTCTTTCTTTCAACCATCCTCCCTCACTCGGTTACTCTTTCCTCAAAATGTTTTCTTGTGTTTCACCTTTTTTTCTAATTGTATTTCTCTTAACGTTCTTTCTTTTTTTCTTCTAATTCTCTTTTTCACCATTCTCTCTTTTCCTCATTATTTTTGTCTGGACGCTAGTTGGGCTTTCCTATCCATTGTTACTTCCGGCACACTTGCCCTTTATTCTTTCCGGCTATCATGCACGCATCTAACCGGTCAGTTTCCTCAATTTACTTAATTTTGCCTCCATTACTTGATTCTTGGCTCACGTTCCTCTAAATGAATCACTCCTATTGTATACAATGTAAATAATGTGTCGTTTGTTGTCCTCTTGTTGACCTGTCAGATTTCAGGTTTTTATTTTTAAAATGTTAGTGGGCCTCTTGTGAATCATACTTATTTGGGGCAAACACAAGCCATATTATATCGTACCCCGCTCCTGGGAGTCCGCTACATGACAGAATGTATGAGGCACTCAGTGAGGATCGAACTTCCATGGAATGTGGTCGTGCAAACTACATTTCTTGGTTCCATCAGTCCTAACCTTTACGGCTAGGACCCGCCATGCCACCCCCATCGTAGTAAACCACCCACATTCCCTCTGTACTCCACTTGCGAGAAGTAAGTTTCACTCAAACAAGGTGAACCTTACAGCAAAGAAAAAAAATCATTTGAAACTGCCATATCAATCATTAAGCAAATTCTTGCTTTTGGCCTCGTGCTACAATTAGGCTGCGTTTAGAAAATCATTTCGGACACCTCAAGGCGGTGTAATGGTTAGCAAGAGTCCCATAATACAATTATGTTAGCTATTTCTTTGGAAGGATCTGGATGATGTCCATACCATTTACAATTGATTTCTTTTCGAAAATGTTTAGTTATTATCCAGTGGATGTATTGAATGATTCTGTTGTATCTGATTTTGTATTCGGTAGGAGTAAATATTGTATACCCAGATATAATGGTCGATTAATAGGCACTGGTCTTGAGCGGCAAGATGGAATCTCTCTGTCTCCGCTTCGAGCCCAGAAATACACAACCAATGACGGATTATTATTATTATTATTACTATTATTATTATTACCAATATTATTGTTATTACTATTATTATTATATTATTATTATTATCATTATTAATATTATTATTATTAATATTATTATTATTACTAACATTATTATTATTACTATTATTATTACTAATATTATTATTATTAATATTATTAATATTACGAATATTATTATTACTATTATTATTACTAATATTATTATTATTACTATTATTATTATTATTATTATTATTATTATTATTTCTATTGTTATTATTATTACTAATATTATTATTACTAATATTATTGTTATTACTATTATTATTATTAATGTTATTATTATTAATATTATTATTACTAATATTATTTCTATTATTATTATCATTTTTATTTTCTTTGCTTTCTGGCGTTTACACATTTCTTTCCGGGTCCCACCCAGGGACCTAAGGTTAGAAATGGCATCATGACACTTTTCACTGACAAAAAAAAAAAAAAAAAAATAATTACATAGATAGAGCCCTTCGTAAAGTGTGGGCTGTACTTGTCAGAACAATTTTTTGTATCTCCTTGAGGCATGGGCTTCCAGGAATCCCTGCAATTAGTCTACTGCAATCTTTTCCAATCAGTCCTAGGGCTCCAACTACAACAGGGAATGTTGATGTTCCCATATGCCACATTTTCGAGATCTCTATTTCAAGGTCCTTGTATTTTGACAGCTTTTTGAATATCTTAAAAGATACATTGCAGTCAGCAGGGACTACCATATCAATAAGGAGGCACCGTTTTTGTTTGTGGTCTTTAATAACAATATCTGGGCGGTTGGCCTTGATTGTTCTGTCAGTGTGAATTGTGTAGTCCCATAGAATTGTAATGGGTCCTATCTCCGTAACCGGGTCTGGGTGGTGTTGGTACCAGTTTCTTTCAGTTTCCTTCCCGTAGAAGTTGCAGATTTTCCAGTGCAGATATTGGCCCACTCTGTCATGTCGGGTTTTATATTCAGTGGGTGCCAACATCGTGCAACCTGATACAAGATGATCAATCGTTTCTGGATATTTATCACAAAATCTGCATTTTGGGCTGACACAATATTTTAGTATATGTGCTTGATAATTCCTAGTTAGCAAGCATTGGTCCTGCGCAGCAAGGATAAAACCTTCAGTTTCCGCTTTCAACCCTGCACTGCGTAGCCACTGATGGGTACGGGTTTTGTCTACATCAGCTTGTTTGATACGGGCAGAGTATTGGCCATGAAGCGGTTTATCTTGCCATCGCTTCTGTATCTGGTCGGTTGCATTCGTCTTTGCTGTCTTTTTCAAGTATTTTGCAGTTTCAGCCGGTGTATTGTGCTGTAGTTGCATCTCTACGCCCATTTGAAGCTCCAGTTTGAATTTGTTGGCTTCTTTCATTACTGAGTAAAGACGCTTACTACTTTCATGTTCCTTGACGCATACAATCATCCAGTCTTCTGTAGTTTCCAAGTATTTTTGGAGGCCAATTGTTGTAGTTTTGTAGGACATTTCTAGTTGAACTAATCCTCTGCCTCCTTCGGATCTGGGCACATACAGACGATCAACATCAGCTTTGGGATGATGCATGCGATAGCAAGTGGGAAGCTTTCTCGTTTTGGCGTCCATTCGCTTAATTTCAGCTATGGTCCAGTTAAGGACATTAAAGCTGTAATGCACCACTGGGACAGCCAATGTGTTTATAGCTGATATTCTATTTTTTGAGTTTAGTTCAGTATTTAGTATCAGACGTACACGCCTGTAGTACTCTTTTCTTATTTTTTCTTTCATTTGGGGGTGTTGTATGCCATCTTCTTCGCTAATTCCTAGGTACTTATAAGCTTCTTCATGCTCCAATTCCCTAATCTTTGTGACAAAATCTAAATCTATTGAGGGTGTTTCTGTAATTCTACCTTTCTTGAATGTTACTTTTGCACATTTATCTAATCCGAAGTCCATACCTATGTCGTCACTAAAGTATTTTACAATATTGAGGAGGCCTTTCAACTCATTGTCGTCTTTGGCAAAGAGTTTGAGATCATCCATGTATAGTAGGTGATTGAAAATTTTCTTATTTATTTTGTAACCATAGCTACTGTTGTTCAGTTCATGTGTAAGAGGGGTTAAGGATAAACAAAACAGAAGGGGTGACAGAGAGTCTCCTTGAAAAATTCCACGTCGGATATTCAGACGGTTGGATATGGCAGTGCCCCCGGTGTGCCTAAGGTATAGTTTTGTGTTCCACATCCCCATGATGTGCTTAATAAAGTTTAATACCACAGGGAAGACTTTGTACATTTCCAAAGCCTTAAGGATCCAAGAATGTGGAACACTATCAAAGGCTTTACGATAATCAATCCACGCTGCACTGAGATTTCTGCGTCGTCTCCTGCAATTTTCCAGGATCATTTTATTTATCAGAAGTTGATCTTTGCAGCCATATGAACCTCTACTGCATCCCTTCTGTTTCAGCGGGAGAATGCTGTTTGTTTCGAAGAAGGAGTAAGTACGGTTCGTCAGTACAGACGTGATCAACTTATACGTTGTGGAAAGACATGTTATCGGTCTATAATTTTTCGGGTCGTCTGTTTCAGTTGTTTTTGGTATGTGGTATGTAATACCTTCAGTAACCCATTCCGGGATTTTATTGGGATTATTTACAAGCGTTGATAATGTTTTTGCAAGAATTCCATGGGTAGATGAGAGATGATACAGCCAGAAATTGGGCAACTTGTCATTTCCTGGGGATTTCCATTTTTGGGATTTCGTTAGTGCTTGCCTAACATCATCTGTGGATATATTTACCCATTCTTGCAGAGGTGTATCCAGCAGTCGTTCTTCTTCACGCCGTATCCATTCTGCATTTGGGTTACATTCCTTTGGGTTGCTCCAAATATTTTCCCAAAATGTCTGTACATTATCAATCGATGGTGGCGTTTCGACATGTATAGGCGTTTTTCCAATTTCCCTGTAAAATTTCTTAAGATCTGTTCGGAATATTTTATTTTGGCGATAGAATCTACAACGTTTCTCGTATCGTCTTGTTCTGTGTGCTTTTAGCTGAAGTTTCTGTTTCAGCATTTCCTTGATCGATGGAATATCAATTAGGGATTTAATGCTATATTTCCGTTTAATCTTTTTGGATTTACGTGTGGAAATATTAGGGTTTCTGGTGAGCTCATCTTATATAGACAGCTCACATCTGATTTGTTTTATTTCTCGTATCAGTTTGGTTTTCCAAGCTGGTTCTCTGTGTCTGTTAATTTTATTTATTGTCTTGACACCAAGCTTCCGAGTCGCTGCTAGAGCTGTTGCGTATATGAAGTTGTTAACTTCTGTTATGTTTCCCGGTGGTTTATCTGTTAACAGTGTTTCCAGGGCAGCATTGTATATTTTCACGATGTGCTTGTTGGGATTTGTCATATGGATTTTCGGGAGCTGGTCTCTGTCTGACAATTGTATGAAAGTTACTCTGCTGAGTACTTGGATGACGTCATTTTTCGCTTCGGTGATTTCAGCTTCGTGGTTTTCAAGGAATTCTAAATTAATGTACCTGGAGTCATCTTCAGTGACAATTTCTGGAGAACTAGAGGTTGTGTCTAAGGTAGAATCTTCGGTTTCATTTCCTCGGAGATGATTTCGTATTTCATTCGCTTTAGCGTCCACCTCATCCTCTGTCGCATTCTTTATTTCAACATTCGTCTCAACAGAGTTTGAGTGATGGGTCATAGTATCTAATTTTATCTTATCTATTTCTGCCTTTGAGAGTCTGTTGTTTCGCATGATATCTCTGCGGACATTGGCAAGCATGTTTGGACTGAGGTTAGGTCTTATATCATTTCCCACCATATTTCTCCATATTTGGTATGTTTGATTGGTGGTGTTCTTTGCTGGGTTTTCGAGTGCAGTGAAGAAGGATGTCATAACTTGTCGATACTCTTCGCGGCTCCATTTCGTTCGTTTCATTTTTACTAGTCGATTTGGCATTGAGACACTTGGTCCAAGGTTGGCAATAATCCGGGTTTGGTGACCTAGTGTCTCTTCGTGTGTGGAAGAGTTTGTTCCAGTGACAGACTTTTCGACCTCAGACTGGTTACTCTCTGAGGGACGCGGCCCTTGTTGTCCCGGTTGACGGCCGATCCGGTATGAGATATTATTCGTATTCATTGAAATTGGTAGAGATGCGTTTTAACCTTGACCGCCAAGGGTTAATTTTGTTCAGATTACCAGCTTTAGGACGAGACTCGAAGAAGGTCCAAGAGCAAGCCCAGATTTGAGATAGTGGGTTTATTAATATATCGAAGTTAAAAGTTCATAACAGTGTATGGTATTCAGTTGGGTAGATAATACTAAGTTTTAACTTAGTATAAGTCCGAGAGACACCTCCAAGTGGGATAATTAGATTTCAGTATATAGACATAAAAAAAAAAAAATGGACACGGGTGTCCGCTTAAGGTCTGGGGTGTGGATTAAAACTTGAAATACAAGTTAAAAAAAAAAAAAAAATTATTAGAGGAGAGAAAAGGGAACTGAAAAGCAAGGAATTAACTTGAGACATTAGGATTTACAATCATATCAAACTAAAGGAAAAGTATCATTCAAAGATGCTACATTTACCATTTCTTACAACTTCGGAGCATGGCACAAGTGACTCCCCACAAATGTTCAATTTTCCGTCGCCAACGACAGATACTTATCAAATTTTATGGGGTAGGCTGGACTTATACTACAGATTGGTAGGGGGGAATATCGAAGAATTCATTAAACAAAGGGGTAGGAGCAAGGGAATAAAAGTTATACTTTTCCGGTCATCTCTCAACCTACTTGCCGCTGAAAGATACGTTTTAAAATTTTCACCCAAAAAGATGATAGACAAAGGGCAGAGCGTTGTAGGAAAATTACACCTGTAGCCATGAAAAAAAAAATTACTATTACTATTATTATTACTATTACTAATATTATTATTATTATTATTACTATTATTATTACTATTATTATTACTAATATTATTATTATTACTATTATTATTACTAATTTTATTACTAATATTATTATTATTGTTACTATTATTATTATCATTATTATTATCATTCAAAGATATTTATTGCTAGTAAAACTTTTATTTTCAGGTTACTACTCGTGGCTTTAGAGAAGAGCTACTTTTTGCCGACTGACGGGATACAATATTTACCGGAGAATTCTTGCTGTTCCGAAGAGGTGAGTTTTTTTTTACTGGCTCTATTTCCAAATTACATTCCCGTATCTGCAATGTTTTCTGCAATAATATTTAAAATAGAAAGAGGGGCAAAAATGAAATAGTATCAAGTAAAAGATATACACAATATTATATATACTAAAAACAATAGTATAATATGCTATATATAATATAACATAATATAAACAATAGTATCATAATATACTATATATAATATAATATAAATAAACAATAGTATCATAATACGCTATATATTAGGTTGGTGCAAAAATAATGACGTAATAATGTCTTTTTTGACGTTAAATACGTCAAAAACGACATTATTACGTCATTATTTTTGCACCAACCTAATATAATATAACATAATATAAACAATAATATAATATACTATATATAATATAATTTAAACAATACAATCACAATATAGTACATATAATATAATATAAACAATAGTAACATAATACACTATATATAATATAAACAATAGTATCATAATATACTACATATAATATAATATAAACAATAGTAACGTAATATACTATATGGAATATAATATAATAAAAACAATAGAATCATAATATACTATATATACTACAATATAAACAATAGTATCATAATATACTGTACATATATATAATATAATATAAACGATAGTAGCATAATACAGTATATATAATGTAATATAATATAAACAATAGTATCATAATATACTATATATAATATAATATAAACAATATTATCATAATATACTATATATAATAAAATAAAAAATAGTATCATAATATACTGTATATAATATACTATAATACAAATAAGTATCATAATATACGATATATATTATAATATAAAAAATTATCATAATATATAATATAATATAAACAATAGTATCATAATATACTATATATAGCATAATATAATATAAACAATAGAAATATAATATATTATATATAATATAAAAATAGTATTCGAAACCTCCCCGTCACATTACAGGAAATAAGAAACGAAGCAGTGAATGACGAATTTGTAAAGGAAACGAAAACAAGAATTGCAGGAAAAGATAAGTATATATCAGACGGTTTTTCGTTATGTGATAATGTTCTGCTATATAATGAAAGAGTAGTAACACCGAAAACGCTACAAAGGCGAATCCTCAAGGATTTTCACATTAGGCCACCCAGGAAAGAACAGGATGAAATCCTTAATGCGAAGATACGTGTACTGGCCAAACATAGATCAAGATATTATACATATGGTGGACAAATGCAAGGGCTGTTCCTTAGCAGCCAAGGCACCTCCGATCACTCATAAACCATGGCCTAAGGCAGATCGACCGTGGTCAAGAATCCATGTAGATTTTGCAGGTCCATTAGAGGGTTTCTACTACTTGATTGTAGTAGACAGTTACAGCAAATGGCCAGAAGTATTTCGTTGTAGAAAACCTACTTCTGAGGTGACAATAAATTACCTTCACAAGCTGTTTACTTTGTTTCGGAGTGGTTGATTGTTTAGTCACCGATAATGGGACACAATTTACATCTGCGGATATTCAAGAATTTTGTGAAACTTTTCAGGTGAAACACATCAAATCTCTGCCATACCACCCAAGATCAAACGGGCAAACGGAGAGGTTTGTAGATACATTAAAAAGAGCACTAAGGAAAGCTTATGACGTACCAACAGAAAAGGCTTTACAACAATTCTTGCAAGTGTATAGAATTACACCGAACAGTACTACGCCATCGGCATTATCGCCGGCGGAAGTAATGTTCGCCCGAAAAATTAGATCGGTATTCGACAAATTACTGCCAAAACAGACAAAGCAATCACCAACGTCGTTTGTACCAAAAAGAATATTTAGCCCAGGGGAAAAAGTTTTTTTTTTTTTTAAATGTTCAGAAACAACGTATTCTATTGGGAGCCAGGTACAATAGAGAATCGAATCGGGAACGTGATTTACATAATTCAGGGTCCGAAGTTCATGCATAAAAGACACTTAAATCAGATCAGAAAGAGGCTGTTAGAGGATTCTAACGGTCTACCACAGGAAGAGAAGGAAGTAATGTACACAATATTTTACACCTTCAATATGCAAAGGCCTCAAGCAATTTCAGAACCGCGGAAATCAAGCAGAAAAAGGAAATTTACAGAGCCTTTGATGATTAATCTGAAGAGGAAAAAATATTAAAGACACCTGCGAGGTAAAAGCTTGGGAGAGGGTGTCATTGGTACTTACCTATAACTACAGAATGAACTCTTCCTAACACTATGTATACTACGCCTCTCAAGAGAGAGGGACGAATCGAGCCGAGCTTCTCGGCTTGACGGTCTAACTCTCTGCCTTTGAGCAGAAAGGCGCCCAGACGAGGCTCCGCCGAAGGGCAGAGTCTCGTTCGGGGAGGTTCACCAACCCGATTCTGTTTTTACAGTTTCTACGGGCATTTTGGGCCGAGGCTACGTTCTCGGGAAACCCACGTTAAACTCGGCCTTGTGTCACATGCAACCCTCGTGGGAGGGTGGCTAGATACCGAATCGAGCTGAGTTTCTCGGCTTGACGTTCGAACTCTCTGCTTCTGAGCAGAGAGGAACCCGGACGAGGCTCCACCGGAGGGTAGAGTCTCGTTCGGGGAGCTTGACCAACCCGATCCCGTTTATACGGGATCTACGGGCATTTTTTGGCTGAGCCTACTGGCTCGGGAAACCCACGTTAAACTCGGCCTTGTGCCACATGCAACCCTCGTGGGGGGTAGCTAGATACCGAATCGAGCCGATAGTAGTTCACTGCAAACCAGATTGACAGTCGTACTAAAACCTTCCACACCTTGTATTATTATTTCATGTAATATACATTTGTTATTTCTACTCTTGTATTCGTGTGGTTCTTCCTTGGTCCATAACATAAACTATATATAATATAATATAAAAAATATTATCAAATTGTACTATATATAATATAATATAAACAATAGTGTCGTAATATACATATTATATATAATATATATATTACATAATATAAAGAATAGTATCATAATATAATATATATTATATAATATAATATAAAGAATATTATCATAATATACTATATATAATATAATGATTAGTATCATATTATACAATATAAATTATAATATAATATAAAGAATAGTATCATAATATACAATATAATATAAATAATAATATATAAAATATACTATATATAATATAATATGACAATAGTATTATATGCTATGTATAATATAATGTAAAAAAATTGTATCATATACTATATATAATATAATAAAATATGAACAATAGTATAATAAATTACAATATATAATATAATATAAACATAAATAGTATCATAATCTCCTATCTCTAATATAATATAGACAATAGTATCATAATACACCATATATACTATGTATACACTATATATAACATAATACAATATAGACAATAGTATCCTAATATAATATGTATATAATATAATATAATCAATAGTATCTTATTATATAAAATATAAGCAATATTATCATAATATACAATATATAATATAAACAATACTATCATAATATACTATATATACTATATATAATATAATATAAACAATAGTATCAAAATATACTATATATAATATAAACAATAGTATCATTAAATAATATATATAAAAGAATATAATATAAAATAGTAGCATAATATACTATATATAATATAATATAAAAAATAGTTTCATAATATACCATATATAATATAATATAAATAATTCTATCACATTGAACTATATATAAAATAATATGAAAAATAGTATAATAATAATTTATATATAAGTTAATATAATATAAAATTAGTATCATAATATACTATTTATAATATAAAAAATATTATCATAGTATACTATATAAAATATAATATAATATAAAAATAGAATCATAATATACTATATATAATATAATATAAACAACATTATCATAATATACTATATATAATATAATATTAACGATATTATCACAAAATAATATATATATAATATAATATAAAAGTAGTATCATAATATACTATATATAATATAATATAAGTATTAGTATCATAATATACTATATACAATATTATATGATAAATTATAAACAATAGTATCATAATATACTATATATAATATAATATAAACAATACTATCATAATATTTTATATATAATATAATAGAGCATAAAAATAGTATTACAATATACTATATATAATATAATATAAACAATAATATAATATTATGCTGTATATAGTATAATATAATCAATAGTGTTATAATTTAGTATATATAATGTAATATAAACAATAGTATCACAATATAATATATTTAATATAATATAATTTAAAAATAGTATGATAATACACCAGATATAATATAATATATGAAGAATAGTATCATAATATATTATATATAATATTAACAATAGTATATAGTATAAATAATATAATATAAATAATAGTATCGTAATATACTATGAATATAATATATTATAAACATTGTATCATGATATAACCTATATAATATAAACAATAGTATCATAATATACTATATATAATGTAATATAATCAATAGTATTATAATATACTATATATAATATAATATAATATAAAAATATTATGATAATATACTATATATAATATAATATAAAAAATAGTGTCGTAATATACTATATGTAATATAAAGAATAGTATCATAATATAATATATATATTATATAATATAAAGAATAGTAATATACTATATATAAAATAATATAATATAATAAAATGATTAGTATCATATTATACTGTATATACTATAATATAATAGAAAGAACACTTTCATAATGTACGATATATATAATATAATATGAAGAGTAGTGTCATAATATACTATATATAATATATTATGAACAATAGTATCATAATATGCAATATATAATAGAATATAAAATAGTATCATAATATAGTATATATAATATAATAAAATATAAACAATAGTATCAGAAAATATTATATTGAATATCATATAAACAATAGTATCGTAATGTACTATATATATAATTTATTATTTATTAGTGTATCATCAATATAATATATATATATATATATATATAATAGAATATAATATAAACAATAGTATCATAATATACTACATATAATATAATATAAATAATAGTCTCATAATATACTATATATAATATGATATAATATAAAATTTTTATCATAATATATAGTATATATAATATAATATACACAATGATATCATAATGTCCTCTAGACATAATATAACATAATATAATAAAATATAAACAATATTATCTTAATATACTATATATAATATAACATAAACTATAGTATCATAATATACTATATTTAATATAATATAATCAATACTGTCATAATATTTTATATATAATATAGTATAAACAATAGTGTCGTAATATACTGTGTATAATATAATATAAACAATAGTATCATATACTATATAATAATATAATATAATATAAACAATATTTTCATAATATACTATATATAATATAATATGATAAAATATAAGCAATATTATCTTAATATACAATATATAATATAATATATTGTAAATAACAATATCATAATATACTGTATTTAATACAATATAAACAATAGTATCATAATGTACTATATATATAATATAATATAAACAATAGTATTATATGTTATACAAGATATAATATTAAGAATATACTATAAATAATATAATATAAGATTAGTGTCATAATATACAATATATACTATAATATAATGAATAGTATCTTAATATACTATGTATAATATAATATATGAGGAATAGTATCATAATATACAATATATAATATAATACAAAGGATAGTATCATAATATATTATAATTAATATAATATAAAGAATAGTGTCATAATATGCTATATATAATATAAAAGATAGTATCGTAATATAATATATAATATAATGTAATGTAACGAATAGTAATGATAATGATATAATATAATATCAAAAATAGTATCATCATATAATATATGTAATATAATATAAGCATTAGTATCATAATATACTATATATAATATAATATTATGTTGGTGCAAAAATAATGTCGTTTTCTCACATATGTTACTTTTATATATGATATCTGAATTAATTCACTGGTATATATAGCCATGTTATCATTTTGAAGCGCGTTTTTCGCTCTATCGAATCGTGTTATTCATTACCGTTCGCAATCTCTTCATTCATTTTTTTTGCAGACTTTTCGACAGCATGGACAAAATTCAAATCCGCACGATTTTCTTGTTCCAGTTTAAACTAGGCCGAAAAGCTGCCGAGACAGCTCGTGATATCAATGATGCGTTTGGCCCAGGAACCACTAACGAACGTGTGGCACAACGGTGGTTCAAGAAATTTCGCAATGGTGACGAGAGCCTCGAAGATGAAGACGGTCGCGGCCGGCCGACTGCGGTTGATAACGAACATTTGAAAGCCTTAATTGAAGCCGATCATCGCAAAACCACACGAGAAGTTGCTGTTGAACTCGAGGTCGACCACTCAACAGTCGTTCGCCATTTAAAGCAAATAGGGTAAAAAAAGTTGGATAAATGGCTGCCGCATGAATTGAACGATAATCAAAAAAATCGTCGTTTTGAGGTGTCTTCTACGCTCCTTCTGCGCAACAAAAACGACCCATTTCTCGAGCGGATTGCGACGTGTGATGAGAAGTGGATCCTCTACGACAACCGGCGACGTTCGGCACAGTGGTTGGATGCCGGAAAAGCTCCACAACACTTCCCGAAGCCGAAATTGCACTAAAAATGGTTGTGGTGACTGTTTGGTGGTCTGCGGCCGGTCTCATCCATCACAGCTTCTTGAATCCGGGCGAAACGATTACGTCGGAGAAGTACTGCCGACAAATTGACGAAATGCACCAGTAGCTCCAACGTATGAGCCCGAGATTGGTCAATATGAAGGGACGAATTCTCCTCCATGACAACGCTTGCCCGCATGTTGCTCAACTGACCCTGCAGAAGCTGAACGAATTGGGCTACGAGATTCTGCCTCATCCGCCATATTCACCGGACCTCTCGCCCACCGATTATCACTTTTTCAAGCATCTCGACAACTTTCTGCGCGAAAAATGCTCCAAAAGCCGAGATGATGCCGAATCGGACTTCAATGACTTCATCGCTTCCAGAAATGCGGATTTCTATGCTAATGGGATAAATAAACTTGTTTCTCGTTGGCAAAAATGTGTCGATTCTAATGGTTCTTATTTCGATTAATAAAGTTTATTATGAAAGGAGTTATGATCTTTTGAATTTGAACGTCAAAAAAACGACATTATTTTTGCACCAACCTAATATAAACAATAGTGTCATAATGTACTAGATATAATACAATATAAAAATGTTATCATAATATACTATATATAATATAAACAATAGTATCATTATATAAATATAAACAATAGTTTCATAATATACTATATAAAATATAATAAAACAATATAAACAAGAGTATCATAATATAATATATATAATATAATATAAACTATAGTATCATAATATACCAGATATAATATAATAGTAACAACAGTATCAAAATATACTATATATGATATAAACAATAGGATCATAATATACTATATATAATATAATATAATATATACAACAGTATCATAATATACTATATATGATAAAATATAAACAATATTATCGTAATATATAGTATACATAATACAATATAAACAATAGTATCATAGTACACTATATATAATATAAACAATATTATCATAATATACTATATATAATATAATGTAATATAATGACATATAAACAATAATATAATATACTATAATATAATATAAACAATATTATCATAATGTACTATATATAATACTAAAAATAGTATCATAACATACTATATATAATATAATATAAAGAATATTATCATAATATAAAATATATAATATAAACAATAGTTTCATAATGTACTATATATAATATAATATAAAAAATATTATTATAAGATACTATATATAATATAGTATAGTATAAACAATAGTATCATATTATACTATATATAGTATACTATACACAATAGTATCATAATATACTATATATATAATGTAAGATATTATAATCTATTGTATCATAATATACTCTATTTAATATAATATAATATAAATAATAGAATCATAATACACTATATATTAGGTTAGTGCAAAAATAATGTCGTTTTCTCACATAGTAACATATGTGAGAAAACGACATTATTTTTGCACCAACCTAATATAATATACAGTATCATAATATAATATATATAATATAAAGAATGTTATGATAATATAATATAAAGATTAATATCATAATATACTATATATATTACAATATAAACAATAGTATCATAATATAGTATATATAATATATAAAGAACAGTATCATAATATACTATACATAATACAATATAGACAATAGTATCATAATATACTATATATAATATAATATAAATAATAGTATTATAATATACTATATATAATTTTCACATAATATAAACAATAGTAACATAATATACTATATATAATATAATATACTAGATATAATATAATATAAACAATATTATCAAGTAAGCAAACAAACAATATAAGTAAAGCCAATTCACAGCTAAGAAAGCAAAAAGGTTTACTAACTAAGACTTAGCGTCTACGCAGAAAAGCTAGGTGAAAAAAGTAAATGCAGAGAGTTCGAACCGGCCAACTCGATAGATCGGTACTATGTAAAGTTAAATTTGAAATCGACGAAGAAAAATATCCCAGCCTGTATTTTGTGGAATTGTGCCTATAAAACGGGAAGAAATGAATTTTACAGTCATTCTAAAATGAATTTGCACAAATTTTTACATCATGGCGTGTTTTGTTAATATGTGATATTGTGGTACATGTAGGACTGGGAGGCGATGGACAAGTTCTTTTAGTGACTGAGTATATTGTATTCAATGAATGGGTCGTGATTGTGATTCAGTAGGACAAGGATAGTCAATGAAGACCAGCCTTTTCCCCACATCCCCTTTGGCCTTGTGCCACAATTTTGTAGTAAAATACAAAATAAATATACATTCCAAAACGGATAGAACTATCGAAATTTTGGTTAAAAATCTTGTTTTTTCTTGCATCACATTTGTCTAGAAAATTTTAGCGTCATTTCGCTGTGAAAAATACATTGATTTGGAATTTCTGGCAAAAATCAGATTTTAATTAATCTTCGAGGTGTTATTCACAAATGAATGAAATTATTTAAAAAAATTTTTTTTTTTAAATATTGGTAATTTTTTATTTTACATCTATATCTCCCCACATTTTATGAAATTTCGATAAATTAGATTTGTATGTATGTTATTTAAAAGCAGAAATCCTTGGAGAATTTTTTTAACATTTCCCCCCAAGCAAGGCAGGAGTGCCACTAGCACGCAAGCGGTTACAGAGGGTAGAGAACACGAGTAAAGAGGCGTGTTTGGGGAGAGGATAAATGGAAGGACGGTGAAACAAGATCAAGGCATCAGAAGATGACGATTGACATTACAATTGAATATTTGAAGATTATAGATATCAGGGAAGCAAGTAAGAGGAAGAGAATTCCACAGAGGAGAAGTGCGAGAGAAGAAGCTATTTGAGTAGAAGAGACGGTTACATTTAACCGTTTCGATAGTGAAATGGTGGGACCGAGATGCCAACCTAGTAGCTCGCTTAAATTCATGCAGTTTGGGAACAAAAGACAGCAACTCGTCGGAACAGTTGCCGTGAAAATACTTATAGAAGAGACAGAGGTAAGCCACAGCAGGTCTCTGAGAGGACGGCTGTAGACTAGATATCAAATCAGGACATATCACATTGCATGTCTGTTTCTGGATTTTGTCGAGAACCTCAAGATTTACAGTAGGGGCACCAGAACATATATGACAACAATATTCCATGCAAGGAAGCATGGTTGATTTATAGATTTGAAAGGTGGACTCAGACGAGAAAAACTTTCTAACACGACACAGAGAACATACTTTCCTTGCGGTAGATGAAGCTATTGATTCAATATATTTATTCCACCTCATATCAGCGGACAGCCGGAGACCAGGCAGGCGCAATGAGACGCTCTCGAGGAGTTGGGCATCAGCCATTCTGATGGGAGGGACAGGGAAGGTTCTAAATCGTCAATTTCTTTTTTGAAATATAGGAACACCAGCTCCAATGGCCAAGGACACATTCCAAAAGCTGAGCAGAGTATTGCGAGACAGCAAGATTTCTTTGGTAACCAAGAAAAGAATACTGAGCTGTTACGTGGCATCTATTCTTCTTTACAGCAGCGAATGTTGGACGATTTCCTCAAAGATGAAGAAGAGACCCGAGGCGACGGACATGTGGTTCTACAGAAGGATACCACGGGCCGAGCGTGTGAGCAACGATGAGGTCTTAGAGAGGATGCAAACAAGGAGGAGCCTTATACTTAACATCAGGAAGAGGCAGTTGAAGTTTCTGGGACACATAATAAGGAAGGAGAGCCTGCAGAATCTGATACTCACGGGTCAAACAGAGAGAAAGAGAGACGCGGGAAAGCAGCGCGTGACATATCTGACGAGCTTGAGCAGGTGGATGACAGAACGTGGTCTGGGAGAAGAAGCAGAGGGAAGCGGCTTGCTGAGAACTGCAAGGGATAGAGAGAGGTGGAGAGCTATGATCGCCTACGTCCTAAAAAGATATGGCACATAAAAAGAACAAAAGCTACCTAAAATTTGCTCTGAATCATAAAATTAAACAAATCAATAAAATTGAGAGATTATTTAATTAGAAAATCATTTGATTGCTTTTATGAATAAAATATACAGGGTGTCCATAAAGTTTGTGTGAACTTTAAGAATTTATAATTTTATTTGTATTTGCGATAGAAATAATCTGTAAAAAATGCTATAAAGTTTAATCTACCTAGTTTTAAGTATAGCTAAAATAACTAATGTGATTTCAGGCATTACTGTGTAAATCAGTTGGCAAATGTTTTCCGTGTACTGCAAAATCGTATTACCTGTTGTATTGCTAATCATGGAGAACATCTGTAAACTTAAATAAAATTTCAATAAAACCTTAAAAAATATAGATTTACTTCTTTCTGATCCTTTTTTACAAATTATTTCTATCGCAAATACAAATAAAGTTATAATTTTTTAAAAGTGCACACGAACTTTATGGACACCCTGTATTATAGAAACTATTGTCTGAAGAAAGAAAACATTTCGTCGAAATGTTTTCTTTCTTCAGACAATAATTTCTATAAGTTTTCATTTTTTTTTTAATTTGAATAATTTCAGTCATTACTTTCTCCCCACCCCTTAGGTGATATTATTAAAAAAAAAAAAACTATATCTACTAATCCTATTTGAAAAAGCTTAGTATAATTCATCAAACACCAATATTTTTAAAAGGATTTTGTTTTCTTTCTATGTGTAGAAACATACTGATTTCAGTAGATACATACGTCCATATACGACATTATATAAAATAAATAACTAGTAATTTTGAAGTCAAAGTATTAAAAATTCAATAAAACATTAGATTATGGGGAATATTTACATAATTTTTAAGATTACTGTGTACTTACAAATTATAGAAAAAGGACACTCACGTTAACATCCTAAATTATTTTTACAGATAAATCCACCGTAGAAGAACATTAGATAAACTTCCATCTGTCGTTTAAGCTATCTACGTGTTAACACCTTAAATAAACAACTACCGCCGTATTAAAAATGTATTTAAGCGATATTTTAAACATTAAGTAATATTGGTTTCAAATCAGATTAATTATACTTTAAATCACCTAATATTCCTTAAATAAAGTTTCAGAAAAATATATTTTATTTTGATGATTCTTAATAAAGAGAATACAGTGTGATGAAAGATAGCTAAAAATGGTGCTAAAATCAACAATGTCAGTAATTTCGAAACGAAAACTCCTTTAAAGTCAATTTCAATTAGTTTTGAAAAAGCAAAGAGGAAGCTTATGCTTAACATAAGGAAGAGGCAGATGGAATTTTTGGGACACGTGATGAGAAAGGAGGGCCTGGAGAAACCGATACTCAAGTGACGAATAGAGGGGAAAGAGACAGGGGAAAGCAGCGCATGACATACGTGGAGGCCTTGAGCAGGTGGATGGTGGAGCGTGGTCTGGGGGAGTTGGCAGAAACTGGTAGTTGTTGATAACCACAAGTAACAGGAAGAAGTGGGGGCGGCATGATCGCCTGCGTCCTGAAAGGACACGACACATAAAAAGAAAATGAACACCGAGATTCGAGTGTGACATTTTGGGCTTATGAATATGTTTTCCGCCAGGTGTATAAATAGCGATGTCAGGCTACTGACTGGAGTGACTATTGAGTGGAGCTATCCAGTCGAATTACTGTGAATTATTGCGTGTCGATGATTTAGGTTTTCATTTCGGATTTACCGGACGTTAAGCCGAGCTGCGCTACTAACAAGGTATTCACTGAAATGGTTAATTATCTTTGGTTGACTTTTACTTCTTTGTTTTTATTAAATATTTATTTGAAGTTGTAATTAAATACTGTTTCATCTTAAATTGAAGTCTTGAGTTATACTTATTTATTAATGGCCACCGTACCTCACAAAAGACAGTAAATAAACTTGCATTTGCGTCATACTGACTCTCTAACCACATATTCTAAATAATACTGACCATATCAATGTTCACCTTTACCCCACATTGTCCGAAATGCTTGCTCTTGTTCCGCCATTAATAATCCCTTATAATTTATTTATTATTGTTATTATCTTGAGAAAGTTAAAGATTTTCATTGAACTGCTTCTTCAGATATATGCTAATTTGCGAAGAAATGGAGACATCTACTAGAAACTGGGTCGTGTATTTATAGGGGAAGTAACATCAATTCGAGCTTTTTCAATACATTTTTACGTCATCTATATAATAAATAAGAATATCTGTGTGTCACACATTTTTAACTTTTCCTCCTAGAAGACGTAGCCCAACATATCATACCATTTTGGAATCAGGCCGATTCTGTGAGCAAATTAAAAACCTTCCATGCCAGATGTGGTCCCGCAATCCTGAAATTTTGGATTCCTAAGTTTTCATGACTGCGATTTGCTTTCGTTTTACGTGATTTTTTGCGACGAATGTCTTTGTACGATAACAATTTTTGTAACTTGGAAATAAATTTTGGAATAATCGAAAAGAATTCGAAATCCAGCGAAAGTCACCCATGAAATAAAAGTAATTGTTTGTACGGAAAGTAAGGACCTACGCATATCAAAGTGTCTTTAAATTAATTGGTGACAGAAGAATTATCGTTGAACTTTTAATGCAATATTTAATGTAGAGATCAATTCTGATTTCTTCTACAGTTTATTGTTGGCAATCGCATCTACTCCTCCAAACCTATTGTTTATAAAGGCCTAACCAAGAGGCCTCCGAAGGAGCTAGCTTAAATGACGCCCGATAGTTAGTGATAAGATAATTTCTTTCTTATCAAGGATAGAATTTTTACATCGAAATTGTGAATTTCTGTTTATTGATATTTGTCGATCGAGTCTAAAAGAAGGTAACATATCTGGGGCGACTCAGTGTAGAGTGAATATTTCCTTACATGCTTTCTTTCTTTCTTTCTTTCTTTCTGTCATTCCTTCTTCCTTTCTTTCTTTCTTTCTTTCTTTCTTTTTTCTTTCTTTCTTTCTTTTTTCCGGTCTTTCTTTCCTTCTTAAGATCCCTCTTTCTTTCTTTCTTTCTTTCAACTGTTCTTTCTTACTATCTTTCTCTCGTTCTTTCTTTCCGTCTATCATTTCTTTTTCTTAATGTCTACCGGTTTTTCTTTCTATCTTTCTTTTATTCTTTCTTACTGTCGGTTCTTTCTTTGTTACTGCTCTCTGTCATTCTCTCTGTCTTTCATTCTTCCGTTCTTTCTTCTTTTCTTTCAACTGTTCTTTCTTACTGTCTTACTTTCGTTCTTTCTTACTGTCAATGCTTCTTTCTTTCTTTCTTTCTTTCTTTCTTTCTGTCATTCTTTTTTTCTTAATGTCTACCAGTTTTTCTTTCAACAGTTTTTCTTTCTTTCTTTCTTTCTTTCTTTCTTTCTTTCTGTTGTCTGTTATTCTTTCTGTCTTTCATTCTTCCGTTCTTTCTTTCTTTCTTTCTTTCTTTCTTTCTTTCTTATTGTTGCCTGTCATTCTTTCTGTCTTCCATTCTTTCTTTCTTTCTTTCTTTCTTTCTTTCTTTCTGTTTTCTGTTATTCTTTCTGCCTTTCATTCTTCCGTTCTTTCTTTCTTTCTTTCTTTCTTTCTTATTGTTGCCTGTCATTCTTTCTGTCTTCCATTCTTTCTTTCTTTCTTTCTTTCTTTCTTTCTTTCTTTCTTTCTGCTCTCTGTCATTCTTTCTGTCTGTCATTCTTCCGTTCTTTCTTACTTACTTTCTTTCTTTCTTTCAAGTTTTCTTTCTTACTATCTGTCCATCTTTCTTTCTTTATTTATTTATTTCTCTCTTACTTTCTTTCTATCATCGTTTTTTTCTTAATGTCCATCAGTTTTTCTTTCAACCGTTCTTTCTTTCTTTCTTTCTTTCTTTCTTTCTTTCTTTCTTTCTTCATATTTCCCTCCGTTATTCATACGTTCATCTTTCTTTTTCTCGTTTGTTAACTTTTTCTTGTCTCTCTTTTCTTCCGTTCTCTCTTCCCTCTCGCTAAATTTACCGATTCCCTTCTGAGATCCTCACCCACCCGTACGTACAATCCCCGGCACCCCTGATCTAAAAAGGTCGAACAAGTCAACATGCTTGCTGCGTGAACGGGACATTCTTGCTTTTTGATGTGCCGACAACATTGTCAAATCTCACATTCGCACATCGGAACCTTGTCATCTGACAGAACTTCTCAAGCCGAGCTGGATTTCAAGCAAGCCGAAATTTGTCGCGAAGTTAAAAACACACACGCGCGGGCGCGCGCGCGACGTGCGCGCGAAGAATTCTTGAAAGGCACAAAGGAAATATAGCAAATCTCTCTCTCACACACACATTCTCTCTCTTTCTCATTCAATTATACTATTTTTATCACTCACTGTCTAATTCTTTGAGATTCCCTTTCTCTTTACGACTGACTACGTGTAAAATGGCAAACTTACAATCAAACCCCATATGCGATACACGTTTGCGTTGATCATGTCTCTATCGATCCTACGACTTTAGGTTATTCAGATGATCTAGTGTGAAATTAAAGAATCAAAACAGAGATGAAATTAAATAAAAGTATGATTTTCTAACTGTAGCTTATATCTGACACAAGGCCAAAAGTAGGGGGCACACAGTAAGGACCGTTCAAAATACTATTGTAATGTTAATAGTGAAATTATTCGTTTCCACGGAGAAAACATTCGGCTTTTATAGACGAAAAGTTACTGTTACTCTAGTTTAAATTTTTTCCAGTAACTTAGATGTCTTTATTCGACTAGACGTTGTCATAACCATAGTGATAGTGGGGACAAACACCCAATGCCTATAAAACGCTTCCGTGTCAGGCGTCTTAAACAGCCTTTGACAACAAAATCCAGCTCCAAGCTGGAAAATGTGCGAAGGCGGAAAACTGGCGCCTCATAAACAGCTGCTTCGGGTAGATGGAGCTCGACAGCCCAGGAGAGCAATCCATCTCGGGGAAGGAAAACCCTGATTTTAAACCTCCGCTGCATCATGTCTAAACACGAAAGAAGCTACAGAATTAAAACCAGACAAAAAATCCGGCGTGTTCTCCAGAAGGCGGTTGGCTGTCGACATTGACAACTTTCCGGGAACTCCTGTAGCCAAGCCGTCCCCCCCACCCCCAAAGTAATGCCCTACATTCCTTTGGATTTCGTCGGTACGGCCGAGAGGTTGCGCATGTAGTCGCGGCAGCACACGGCCTCCGTATTCTATCGCCAGTCTGGGAGAAGAAAACCCCTGAATTCAAACCACCTGCTGTCTTGTAGGTCCTGCCTCTTTAACTACTGAAAGGTGAGACAGGATAACGTTAACATCCCCGGCACAAAAGGAATAAGCAATCCACTGCTCTATTCTGCCTTGAATGTCACCATGAACCATATTTGTGAGGTGGAAGGGGGTGGAGACCACAACGACAGCGCAAAAGACGCTAAATGAATAAATGAACGAATGAATAAATTCCATTAGAAGTTATATTGACGAGATATTCTCAATAGAATTGATTTTTTTTAATCATCTCACCCGAAGCAAGGCAATAAGGCCACTAAGACACAAGGAGTGAGAACAATAAAAGAAGGCGAATCAAGAAGATTGGTAATAACGATTGACATTTAAACGTTTGAAGATCAAAGTTGGCTGGAAAGGGAGAAACAGGAATAAAGTTCCGCAAGCAAAAGGTTTTAGAGAAGAAATAGAAAAAAAACTCACGGTTCCCATAGGGCCCACAGGAAGGGAATGGAGATGGTTTGCCATCATAAATATGACATGGTGGGGTCCTAGGTCTGAGGATCCGAGCTGGTCGAACTAAGGAATGTAACTCGTCCGAACATCTGCCATTGTCAAAGTGAAATAGTAATGAAAAGCTGACGATCTTTCTTTTGTGGGATAAGTGTTGCAGGTTGCAGAATAATCCATCACCCACTTGGTCTCAGTGGCTTTATTACCTTGCATGCGGTGAAATGATTTTAGAACAATCACTGCGGTCTCCAAATATAATTTCGCCTATTGCCACTAGTTACTTTAATCCGATCCCTTCAATGAGTTAACTTAAACACAGTGATTAAAATAATTTTTATAAAATGACGTTATTTGTTCAACTAATAAAAGGAAGGCTGGAAACCATATCGGCTGAAATGTTTTGCTAAAACCACAAAAACGACGATGCTATATTGAAATAGGAAATAAGAGTACAAAATTTCAAATTCAGGCCGAATCTGTTGCACTTATTTCCCCAATAATGGCCTCAGGAATGTCATAAATACATCTCTTCTCCTCACCTATGGGTTAAATAGCTGGGTTAGTTTGGACTCGAGAAGCTTACGTGCTGGCTATTCTAAAAAAAAAAAGGACTACCACGAATCCAAAACCGTGAAATCTTTTCACTACCTTCCACAAGAATTCACTAATAAAGCAAAGGAATCTGTGGAGAGCTGTGATCGCCTACGTCTTGACGAGGCATAGTACTAAAAGATAGCATGTCAGTTTGAATAACAATTTATTTGGCTTGTATATTCTTCACTAAATAAAAATATAGAAGAACAAATTTTGTAAATTACTTGCATGTATAGCTCTATGAAAATAGTTCTTAACTCAATTGGGTGATCTCATTATTTAAACTTGCCATTTTCACGGTCAGAACTGAACAAGTTTTCTGGTTGATTTAGATTGGTGTCTGTTTCAAATATTTTTTTTTAATTTTATGACCGGCCGACACATCAAAAGACGATGGGTTGGAAGAGATGCGTGGGTGATTCGACCTTTTCCAAAAGCTAAGCAGACTATTAAGAAACAGAAAAATCTTCGTTAGCAACAAAGAAAAGAGCACTGAACTACGATTTCGAAAACTTAAGGAGTCAGCGCATATGGCAGACCACAAAAATCTCCTAAGTCGGTCAATCATAGACATGAATACAACACAGGAACCAGTAATACAGAGAGTTGGCAAAAAACACAAAAAAAAACAATTGTAATATGAGCTCTGTTAAAAATTGTTACTTAGAAATTAAGTTTATAAGTTCCAACAATTCAGTCACTGATGTCGCCAAGGACAAATGTCCCGGTGAATAAACGCGTTGGTTGAGTAAGACAAAAACAGACTTCACCCAATATAGTCTACCGACCAGAATATTGGAGAAATCTTAAAAATGATTTGAACCAACATCCTCCTTTGCAGGAGTAACTAGTTTTACTCGATGTGATTCTGACAACTCGGCTACGAAAAGTTTCGTAATCAAGCAACGTTCTCTCTGCCTTTAAAGCACACTTTTTACTCATTCAGAAATTTCTTTGTAACGGTTTCGAATATGACACTAAGCAGTTATATATTGCAAAGGAGCCTGAATATATAATGAATGCCTTAAAGGCAAATAGAAGTTGGACTGGTAACGAATAGCTTCGTAACCGCCTGGTCAAAACGAAGGGAAGCGCGGCTTTGAGTCCTATCGAGGTTACATTTTTTTCTTTAAGATTTCTAGAATATTCAGGATGGTAAACGAAATAAAATAACGTTCAAAGTAATAAAAATATGAAGGATTAATAAATAAAAATCTATTCGTTTTTAGAAAGAATATATATATATATATATATATATATATATATATATATTATTTCTAAAACAAAAGAATATATAAAAAAGAAAGAATATATATATATATATATATATTTGTGTGTATGGGTGTAAAAATATATAGAAAATAGGAAAGAAATCGTTAGGTAAATAATCCAAAGTATTTTTATTATTTTTAAAAAATAGTGCTCGATACAAAAGTGGAGAATAAATATAATTATTTATTTAAAAATATGATTCCATCGCTACATAAGAGTTTACCTGGTTCTTTAGGTTTATATTAGATTTGCTCTACTTAGTGTATTGAGAACTTTACGTAGTTATTTTTACTCGTTTTGGATATATATATATATATATATATATATATATATATATATATATATATATATATATATATTAGTGTACTTTATTTTTTAATCTGACATATTAGTATAATGACTTCAAATGTTATTTTTAGTGGATATCCGTATTTGAGTAGACGTTTTTAAACGGCGGTTATTTCGCCTACTGGCCATAACACTCGTACAAGACCCAAATGCCACCAGGGGCTTACAGAGTAAGAGGTTCAGTTTATGGGGATATGTAAAAGAGATAACGGTTAACCCTAGATTTGAACAGATCAAGATTGATCGGAGAATCACACTCTTGGGAGTGGTTTCCTACAAAGCATTGCTTCATGAGAAGAGGTTGTTCGAGTGGAACTTACTTCTCAATGCTATTCGAAGGGAATGAAGGTGGTTCGCTACAATGGAAGTGGCATGCCTGGTCTGAGCCGTAAAATTTAGAGCTCAGGAATGCAGTTCGTCTGAACAGGCTCCTTGGAAAGAGCGATAAAGCAGCGAGAGGCTTCCGTCATTTCGTCTGTGGGAAAGGGGTTGTCAGGTGGAAAATAATTCATTATAGAAGCTATATACATATTAAATAGCTTGTATTAGAAAATCAGAGAGAAATTCTGAAAAGCGAAGCACTTCCCGTCCTAAGAATTTCGGGTAAAGAATTCTTAATCTGTATCAGTCATCCAATATGTCAAGGACTTCTGAAAAGTTTCCTTACAGCTGAAGAAGAGACTTGAAGCAACAGATATGTAGCTCTATAGTAAGATGTTAAAAGTGTCAAGAACTGAACATTTGAATACCGAGGAAATCTTTAAAATAATCGGAACGAAAAGGATTCTTCTCCTAAGACGTCAGTTGAAAATTCTATGATGCGTAATGAGGAAAAAGGCTTTAGACAATTGAACCCACAGAAGACATTTTGAAAGCAAAATTGGCAGAGAGACTCGGCAAGTAACCTAATCATTTTTTTAAATCAATTTATACCAAGCAAGGCGATACAAGGAAATGATGGGAGAGAAAGAGAATGAAAAATACATTAGATGGAAGCTGAAACACAATTCGAAACAGGAATCATAGGATAAACCTCTAAAGACCGGGTAGGAGTATGAACCTGTCAATAGGCAAACCTATCTACTCCTAAATAATTACCATTTACATTACATGTAAAATAACATTATTCTATCAGCAATAGGACCACTAAGACGCAAGGGGCACCTGGGAGTGAAAGAGAATGAAAAAGATTTTAGAAGGATCCTGAAACCCAATCCTATACAGGAATCAAGGGAAAATCTCTAAAGACCGGGGAGGAGTGTGAACCTGTCGATAGGCAAACCTATCTACACCTAAATAATTACCATTTACATTACATGTAAAATAACTTATTTTAATCAATGCACCCCAAGCAAGGTGATAAGGCCACTAAGATGCAAGGGCAATTGGGAGTCAAAGAGAATGTAAAAAGCCTTTAGAATGGAACCTGAAACTTAATCCTAAGCAAGAAAACAGGGATAAACATCTACTCCTGTTTAAAGTACTGGGAAGGTGTGTGAACCGAGCGATATGCTAACCTATCTACACCTATTAGATCTTTTAATGTATAGCAGACTAGTGTGTCCGATAAATTTTACTTAGAACTAAAAAGGAAGTAATGTGGTGCCCTGATTCCTCACATAAAAAATATTAGCAACTATCGGAGAGATAAGCAAATTGTTTCACGTAATTAAACACTTGAATTCCAAGAATTACTTCGAATTTCACAGCTAGTGATTGTCGGCAATTGATTTCTTGCCTTCAAATAAACTGTTTTGTCCGCGTTAGCGGTTGGTATTCAAAAGATGCTAATAAGTTGAGGTATCGTTTCCACCTTTAACCCCAGTTGACGTCTGACTGTCTTGCAAAAACTAACTCCTAAGATACTACTGTCATCATTGTCCTGGCAAACGGAACTGGGAGCGTGGGAATACTGTTGCCAGCGAATCGGCTTAGTTGCCGTTTAACGCCTATGGGTACTTTGAGTTGCCTCCGCGAAGCGTCGAAGTTCGCACTGGACACTCGTAAAATATAAGAGCGGACCTATTTCTTGATGCGAAAGGTTAAATACATTCCAGGTTTCTTAAGATTTATAGACGCCCACTGCAATCTATTCAAATCTTTCACTATATATATCTTTGCTATATATATATATATATATATATATATATATATATATATATATATATATATATATATATATATATATATATATAAATAATTTTAAATATATATATATATATATATATATATATATATATATATATATTTAAAAATATTTCTTTAAACGTTATTTATATAGGTACATACTCAAATATGAATATCCGTTAAAAGTATCGTTTAAACACACACACAAACATATGTATATGTATATGCATATATATGTATGTATATGAGTTAATCTCTCTCTCTCTCTATATATATATATATATATATATCTATATATATCTATCTATCTATCTATCTATATATATATATATATATATATATATATATATATATATGAATAATTATTTCTTTAAGCGTTATTTGTAACGGATATTTCAGTACGTACCTATACTAATAAGACTTAATAATGAAGAGCTAATATATATATATATATATATATATATATATATATATATATATATATATATATATATGTATGTATGTATGTATGTATGTATTCGTCATCTGAGAGACTTCATCAAGTGAATGATTAAGTCCCCCAGTGGACAATGCGGATCGGGCAAGATGAGTCCTACTTCTGTTTTTATTCATATTGACATTATATATAAATATATATATATATATATATATATATATATATATATATATATATATTTATGAAAAACTAGGTAATCCGTATGGTTAAACCTAAGGAGGATAAAATCCAGAGAGCTCAATGTAAATCCAGAGCAAATGATAACATTTTCAAAGTAAAGCAAAATAACAGCGTCTGTTTCTAGTTTTTTACAAAGAAAATTAGTGACATCTTCTCTTCTCTTCTCTTCTCTCTTAACTTGCTTCTCTCTTTTTCTCTCTATGAGTTTTTTCTTCTCTACCCCTTCGATTTCAATATATAACTTCCGTTAAGTTAACCGTTTAAATGTGCCAATATCTGCTAACACACTCATGTATTCTCTCTCCCCCCTCACTTCCTCACTTCGTTAATTTACATATGTTTAATTCGGCCCGTCAAAAATGTGTAAATTTTCTTTTCATTTTTTGTTTGGAAGTAAAGTCTGATGATCCGTAGTCCTTTTAAAAGGGCTGTGGTGAAATAATTTATTACATGGAACCTTAAACACAATATGTCTATATTACTTAACAAAACATGTTCAACTAAAAACATGCTGCGTAAATATACATATAACACAAACACATATATGTAGGTAGGTAGGCGTATAACCATCTGGTTAGTGATTTGCTTTCTGACTATTAAACGCGGGTTCGTTTCTCACCAAGTTAGATTTGTCTTCATGATATTCGCTTGGGGCGAACACGCTCATATGGGCAGGTTCTGCCCACTCTTCACTTTCCACTTTCAAAAGTGTCTCTGCGTCCTTCTGGGTGATGAATTATTTTCCACCCTACAACCACTTTCCCCGCAAACGAAATGTTACAAGGCTCTCGATGCTCTGTTGCTATTTCCATGGAAAGTGGTCAGACGTACGTCATTCCTCTGTGCCACCATTTCTATCCTTCATAGACAGGACCCACTAAGCCACACACATTGTAGTCAATGTCGTTCAATTCTTATTATATTGGTGAAAAGTAAGTTACACTCAAGCAGCTTCTTTCCACGAATCATTGCCTTCTTGAACAGGTTCCCAAGAGGATGTTTCCCCGATCATTATAACTTTAACTTGTTCATGTTAACCTTTATCGTTCACAAATATCCGCATAAACTCTGCTTCTTAGTCTGCAAACCTCTACACTGAGTGGCTTTCGGGCCTTGTAAAGGGTGAAAATCATTGTTAAGCATAACAAAATACATCTCAGCATGTGATACATTGTTTTTTCAATCTCTATTTTGTATTTCAGGGAAGTTGCATCCAATCCTCAGCAGAATTTATTATGTACTTGTTGTAATTGAATGTCCCACACTCCCTATCGCCTACGTGGACTAACTATATCAGTAGCTATATATAGTGAGCACAGGATATAGCTGGAGGCACGCTTGGGCAATTAATTGGAGATTCGTCTCCGGCTGTGCTGGTAGAACTCTCTGCCTTCGGGCGGAGAGGAACCCAGCTGAGGCTTTGTCAAAGAGTACAGTATTGTCTGGAGTGGTAGACAGCTACCCGACCCCGTGTATACGGTGTCTACGGGGAATTATTGCCCGAGCCATGAAGCTCGGTTTTGCCCCGTATTAAAAAACGTCCTTGTGCCACATCCTACGACGTAAGTAAGATGAATAAACTCGCTTCGGGAATTACTAGCCTGCCACCCGATTTCCTGTTTTTCAGTAGTGTATTCTCTTTGACAATAAACCCCTCTTCTTTCATCTATATGCGAGTTTTTGTTCCTTCACTCGAGTACCCCTTTTGCCTGTTTGTTACGTCTTTAAGGATACAACAGAACTGAGTTTATGTTCAGAGCAGATTTTCTTTTCTATATAAGAAAATCGTTATTTTTTTAAATATTTTTTTAATGAAGTAAAATTGGATGAAAAAATAATTTAACCAATTATAATTATTAAATTTCGTATTAGATAAAAGATATTCTCGTATTATTTCAAACAATTGTTCCCATCTTGATAGAGGTGTTATTATAGACACAACGTTTCGACCAAGTACGCTCTGGTCATCATCAGGTGTCCAGATATAACGTCATGTCTAGAATAATATCTTTATCAACCAAGATAAGGAAAATAGTTCGAAATAATGCAACAATCACTCATCTCTGAAATAAAATACTAAATTAGATAAAATATGTCCATGGAATAGCGAAGATTTCCATGTGTATTTTTTTTTTTTTTTTATTCCGGATGTCTCAGTTATTTCACTTTGACTCAACACTCCCAGTTTTTGTTCACCACTGCTGTGGTCTGATATTGAACTCACAACTCTTTGTGTCTAGTCACTGGATCTAATCAACTTTTTTATCCTTAAGGACACATAGCATAGAGGATAAAGGCGGATAAAGCAGCGGATGAAGTATATATCGAGTGGATAAAGCAGCATTGAACACAAACTTGTAGATCTGAGTTAAAGGGAGATAACTGAAACACCCGGAAGAGGCATGGCACGTGGAAGTAGAACAATCGACATCGGTGGACGAAATAAAGGGTTCGGATCACCTGAAGAAGGTCGGAGCGTACAACGGCCGAAACGTTGTGAATATGGCAATTAAGATGAGCATAAGATTTCATATATGGTTTTAACTAAGATAAAAATATCATTTACATATCTTAGGTAGAGAGAAGGTTTTTATTTTCCATGTTAGCCATGTAGTAGTAACTAAATGTTTCTTCCAGAATTGTACATGTGGAAATGCAATCGTGCTGTACTTATTATTATATTATTTTGATGCTCAGATAATGGAAACTCAGTGGTACAAGTCAAAAGTAGTTTTCGTAATAACATTAGGTTTAATTCTTAGTGGAGAAAGAGATGAATTGTTATAAATATTCTTTATAATTATATCAATTTCTCTAACCAGGACATTGGTAAATAAACTTTCAACATCAAATGAGGTTATGGTTTCATTATTAGGTTTTTGTGTTTTTAAGATTTTGATTAATTCATGACTTGATTTAATACTGCATTTATTAGGTATGATACCTAATTTCTAGTCAGTTCCCTTAAAAATAAACGGACATAATACGTCTATATTATTCAATTAAACATGTTTGAATAGAAAATATTGTTTGTGACATATATATATTCCCTCGCCGCTAGCACGACTCTGAGTTTCATGCACGACGCAATCTTCAGGTGCTGAGGTGGAACTAGCCGTTACACAATTTTTAATTTTATTAATTTTAATATATCTGGTTATCCCAATGTTCGTCTAGGTATATATTATGCTGGGATTACAGTTTTTTTTTTTTTTCATTTTAAAATTTAAAATTATATTTGGCAAGGAAAATAAACCGGATTCATATATGTATATATAAAAAAAAGTTAATTAAAAAATTATATTTTAGTAGTGAATATTCATATTTTAATTTTTGAAAATTGAAAAAAAATAATTAAAGGGAGATTACTTATCCTTATTTAAACAGAAAACAAATTTTATTCAAATAATAGTACGTAGCATTAAAATAAACAATAATTTACATTAAGAATTAAAAATTAAAAAAATAATCGGATACTTATTTTTAGGTTTACACGTGAACATCAATTCATTTCTCTTGTTTTTATAAGCTAGTAAGTGCTTTAAGACAACCAATTTTTCAACTCGATATAACTTCTCTTAAACAGGAGTAGAGGTTTTTTTCTTCGTTCTTTCTGGCTTAGGAGTGTCTTTCCGGTTCTTTATAACGTCTACTTCAAATCTATACTTCTAATGTCTACGCTTAAAATTCTGAAATTAATTTTTATTTACCATGTATTTTTATTTTTGCTCAATAAGATTTGATAAGTTCGTCTATCACCCGGTTCACACCCTCCCCCTCTCTTTTGAACAGGAGTCGAGGTTTACCACTTGTTTTCTCTTTAGGATTGGGTTTCCTGTTATTTCTATAAAATCTTCACATTCTCTTTAATTCCCAGTAACCACTTGCGTCTTAGTGACTTTATCGCCTTTCTTAAGTTGAATTAATTAAATATATACCCCTTTCTCAGATCCATGATTAGTAATGGCTTCAAGAGAAGAAATCCTGTAGGTTTTAGCGAGGGATCATCCTTCATCGAACCACATAGACTAGCATGAGATTATCACAGATGAAGAACTTTTACAAATAACTGAAGCCACATTACTTGGGGACTTTCAACAGCAGCAACAGCTAAAATGAAAAACCGTGCAACACGATGAGAAAATATAATGTCAAATATGAAGATGTTGACATTCTACACTACTTTAAACAAATGAATAGGAAAGAAACTCCTGTCAAATACTGGAAAGAATGATAGCAGTTTGCGAATTTGAGAAATATATCTTCCTTTGGAAAAACTTTATAAATTGACAATGTTTCGCTGTTTATTTAGCCTTATTATCAAAGACAGATTTACAGAAGGAAATGTGCTGCCCGGTGAGTTAATTAATTCTCTCGAGTGCGTAGACCGGTAGAGGTAATCTACACAGTTTTTAAACAGAGGGTGTGTGCATATACATGGGTATCCAGAAAATATCCTTTGGAGTAGTAGCAAATAATGTCGGATACGAAATGTATTTCCAAATACAGCACATTTTGGCCGTGTTCATAGCCAATATTATTAAGTGTTGGCTTTTTCTTTTTTATTATTAAGTTTTTCATTTTTTTTTACATGTGAATGAGGTTAATAGTTTTCTACTTTCTACTAGTATGTTTCGGAGTGACTCTGGTAAGTTTGTGTGTTTAAATAGATTCTGATGGTCCTGTGGTTGGATATGTATAACGTTAGGCATCTGGATAGGCATGTAGTAGTGTGACCTATGTAATTATTTTGAGTTCGGTGTGCTCACGAACAGAGTTCCTTAAGGGGCATTTGAATTGTATTCGTAAAACATTATATTTAGTGGATACACATATTTAAGTAGACGCTCCGTTTATTTGTAAAACGGTATATTAATTTATTTTCATCTACCAACCTGAATATTAAAGAAATGTTATTCGTTAAAAAGAGCGTCGATGAATCAGCCGAAGAGTGTATATTTCTCTCTTATAAGATTTATTAATAATAAGTATTACTTTGGGTCTCATGTATGATACAATCTTCGAGTGCTGATTGAAAGCTGACCGTTGTAAAGTTTCAATCAGCACCTGAAGATTTTGTTGTCCAATTGCGTTGTAATATATATATATATATATATATATATATATATATATGTCACACATTATGAAATTGACTAAGTCCAACAATTATTTTTAAGAGATTTTTATATTTATACATTCTTTTTATATATACAAATATTTAAATAGTGCTCATAATAAACAGTATTAATAACATTTACCGGCCTGAATGTCTGAGAAATTTTCATGGAAAATATTCGTCCTCCGGCAGGAAACGAAGCTGCATCCATTACGGAACCGTCATATAGCCTGACGTGCCTTACTAACTGATCCTCTGTGGCCCAATCGGTTAAGGCGGTGCGATTTTCGCTTCCAGCCTCTTATATGCACGAGTTTGTCGTTGCATGGAAATCTTCAATGGAAACAGAAACAGACTATCATCACTGTCTTGTCCGTGTATTGCTTAATATATTGTAATTTAATGGCCATCTTTGATAAGTAATTCATCGAGTGGTTTGTAGGTTAATGCAACAATAAAACTTTGTTTGCGAAGAGTTTTCGCCATTTTATATCATTAACTTTACTAATCTACTTTTTGAATGAATGATTCATTTTAATAAAAATTGAACTGCTCCACATATTTTATATATATATATATATATATATATATATATATATATATATATATATATATATATATTATATATATATATATATATATATATATATTCTAATAGTAAATATGAATTTTGTTCATCACCGGTAGCACATTCAGGTGCAGTTTGAAAACTTAACTAAAACATTCAACATGAAACTCAGAGTTGTGCTAACGGAGTGGAACAAAATCTATATTTATATTTTAGCATTGTTATTATACATTGAACACTTATTACTTCGCATACGCACAGATACACACACACTCAAACACAACCCCCCTACACCCCCACATATATATATCTTGAAGGTGTATTTTCGAATGTATATTTTATTCGACATTTTTATTCTTATAAACGTTATTTATTTTAGTGGATACACATATTTGAGTCGCTATTTGAGATTTTTTTTATTTTCTGAAACAGTAAAATTAATAAAAAGCGGCCTCTATTGAGAAATCCTACCGAACGAGTAATGTGCTTCAATTAGATACCCCTCCTGAGAAGTCCTAGCCAACGAGTAATGTTCTTTTCTTAAATACCTCCTTTAAAGGTTACCCTGTTTGGCTGGTCTCCATTATTTCAGTTGCTATCTCAGATATTTTTTTTATTTTCTGAAACCTTGAAATTAATAACAACTGGCTTAGATTGTAAATTAAAGGAAGATTGTGCTTCCGGCTGAAATCGAACCTGCATCACGTTTTCCATCAGGAAAAACACCTCTATTTTACCTATTTTTGTAAATAAATGTGTCATCATTTAATATATCTGTTTTTTTTTTATTTTTACGAGATAATTTATCATTAAATACACATATCTCACCAATTCAAAATTTCTTAATAAATAAATGTATTTTCTTCAAATCCCATTATTTTATACACAAACCAAAATATTTTCCTTCATTTTCATCATTCAATGTTAATAGGATTTTCATCTTTTTTTGAATTTTTTGTAGTGAACGGGCCATTATTTTTAGGGTGAGAGCGACAATAATAATAATATTCTTGTTTGGAAATTGCTTTATTCTTCAAATAAAAATATTTTTATGCTATTCCTTCAATATAAATCGAAACATTTTTTTTACTTACGGTAACACGCACACACATATGCCATATCAGGTTGAATATGAACGATCATCGAAGTTAAGCGACGTCAGGCCTGTTCAGTACTTAGACTGGGGACTACTTGATAATACCAATTACTGTATGCTTGGATGTGCAGATGGTGTAATGGATAATGACTCGGAATCGGAAATTAGGTTCTATATATTCTCTTACGCGCAAATACCCTTTGGAAAGGTATGAATGCACTTCTTCTCCCCCCAGCTATGGATTAATTAGTTGGAATTCTATCAGTAAATCATTATTATCTCCAAAATATTCTTGCAATCTAAAAAAAAATTCTGGCTTTAAATACCTGCAAATGGTTGATAAACCATAAAAACTGAATCAGTCCATCAATCATACACACATATAAAACAAAAATCGGGTTATTTTACAGTTAATGAAATAAAACAAGAGGATTCGTATTTTTTTTAAGCGTTTCACTCCAAGCAATGCGAGAAGCCACTCACACGCAAGGGGTTACAGAGAGTTGGAGCGAGAGCAAAGAGGAGTGATAGAGGAAAGGATGAAGAGAAGGATAGGGGATAGATCAATGACATCAATTGACATTACATTTGAATAGTTGCAGATTATAGCTATCAGGAAAACAAGAAAAGGAGAGGGAGTTCCACAGGCGAGAAGTGCGAGACATGAAGCTATTGGAGTAGAAGAGACGGCTACATTTAACAGTTTCCACAGTGAAAGGGTGAGAGCGAGATGCCAGCCTAGTAAGGCGCTTAAATTCATGAAGTCTGAGAACCAGTGAAAGCAGCTCATCGGAGCAGTTACCATGAAAGTATTTATAGAGAAGACAGAGGGAGGCGACGGCACGTCTGTGAGAGAGCGATTGCAGACGAGATGCCAGATCAGGGCCAATTACGTTGCATATCCGTCTCTGGATCTTATCAAGAATCTTGAGAAACAGAAGGGGCACCAGACCATATATGGCAGCAATATTCCATGCAAGGGCGAATGGCTGATTTGTAGATTTGAAAGTGGACGAAGCTATTGCGGTGGACGAAGCTATTGACTTAATGTATTTGTTCCATCTCAGGTCAGCAGTCAATGTGAGACCAAGTAGTCGCAAAGAGGAGCTCTCAAGAAGTAAAAAAAAATCTTAACCTTTTGAGCCCCGTTTTCCTGGAAATTTTTAACCTTTCTACCTGAGCTCCTGAGTCAAAATTCGCAAATAATTGGTATGTAATGTTTCATGGTAGATATGAAAATAGTTACATGTGTTTACCCACCGTTTAACCGGTGACTGGCATTAAGTCATTTTTCTCTACCACCGGTAAATCGGTGGTCAGGTCTCAAAGGATTAAATATCAGAAGGAAGCATTAATCACTTGCAATCATAGAGAGAGAAAAAAGGCGTGAATTAGTTCATTACCTGATCTTCATGAAGACATCTTTCAACTTTCCAAACTAGTTAGATGGGGACTGTTAAAAATATACAAGTAAATAAAACACACGAAGACAACCACCCACCCACCAACAACACACACACACACATATACAAACACATGCGTGTACGCACACGCACATACAGAAGCTCTCTCTCTCTCTCTTCCTCTCCCTCCCTCTTCCCCTCTTTCTCTCTCTCTCTCTCTCTCTCTCTCGCGCGCGCTCACACCCACTTACACACAACGACCCCCACTGAGGTCACAAGAGATCATGTGAGAAGGGTGAAATTATCCTGCATCTGGTGAAGTTTGTTAGTCTCTGGTTTTAGTAAATGAAAAAGGATTGGCGAGGAAGCCATGCTGTTGACTTGGGGGGAAAAACATTGATGACTAAAAGAAAAAAAAGCATATTCACCGATATCCATCTCGCCGTATAGAAATAGTATACACAGGGAGTGGGTACAATGTCACCCACTAATTGACTCTCTTTCTTTCCCTCTTTCTTTCTTTTTTTCTTTCTTTATTTTATCATTCTTCCTATCTTTCTTCGTTATAGCCATATCATCATTTCTTTCTTCCTTCTTTTTTTATATTCATATCCTCATTTCTTTCTTTCTTTCTTTCATTATATTCATATCACTTCTTTCTTGCCTTCTTTCTTTCTTTCTTCATTATATACATATTATCATTTCTTTCTTTCTTATATACAGATCATCATTTCTTTCTTTCTTCCTTTTTTATATTCATATCGTCATTTCTTTCTTTCTTTCATTCTTTCTTCATTATATACATATTACTTCTTTCTTTCTTTCTTCATTATATACATATTACTTCTTTCTTTCTTTCTTCATTATATACATATTACTTCTTTCTTTCTTTCTTCATTATATACATATTATAACTTCTTTCTTTCGTTCGTTCTTTCTTTCTTTCTTCATTATATACATATCACTTCTTTCTTTCTTTCGTTCTTTCTTTCTTTCGTTCTTTCGTTCTTTCTTTCTTTCTTCATTATATACATATTATAACTTCTTTCTTTCGTTCGTTCTTTCTTTCTTTCTTCATTATATACATATCACTTCTTTCTTTCTTTCGTTCTTTCTTTCTTTCGTTCTTTCGTTCTTTCTTTCTTTCTTCATTATATACATATTATAACTTCTTTCTTTCTTTCTTTCTTTCTTCATTATATACATATTATAACTTCTTTCTTTCTTTCTTTCTTTCTTTCTTTCTTATATCCAGATCATTTCTTTCTTTCTTTCTTTCGTCATTATATCCATATTATCATTTTTGTCTTTTTTTCTTTCTTTCTTTCTAACTTAAAAGTGATCAATATCTTATAGCCTTAATAAATTTTCCACTGAAAAAATATTTAACGAGTCTAGTTTCTACTTTAGTTATCTGCGCTTTTAGCCTTGACCCGGACTAAACTAATAAATGTCCATAATAGTTTCGATGACGAAAATGAAGCTCAACTGTTAATCATTGGGTTACACTGCGTCCATTGATTACAGGTGTTACCCTAATACTACAACTAATGGCGTTATCATAAAAAAAGATCTCGCCAGAGTGAATGAGGAATGGACAGCGCTTTCTGACAAGTAGATGCCAACTCATTTGGCTGAGGACACTTGTCTTCGACCCAACCAGCGACAAAGTCATCCATTTGTCTGCGATACGAGCGTTGAACTCAAACCAGGAACCATTCCTCACGTATCTCTTATGAAGTTTTCACACGTCTACGTACCTGGCAGGTTTTTTTTTCGTGTTTTTCTCACGACCCAAACGAAGACACAGGTAGAAAGATCTGTCAAAATAAATTGTCAGTGGCACAACGGCAAAATTTGAAGTCTTACTGGTGGGAGGAGAAGAAGAAAGTTAAGTTATGGGCTGGGAGAGGGAAGATGGACGTGACGAAGTGGGTGGCAGAGGTAAACTTATCTATCTATCTATCTATCTATCTATCTATCTATCTACCTCTCTCTCACTCTCTCTCTCTCTCTCTCTCTCTCTCTCTCTATATATATATATATATATATATATATATATATATATATATATATATATATATATATATATATGTACAGGGTGTCCATAAAGTTCGTGTGCACTTTAAAAAATTATAACTTTATTTCTGTTTGCGATAGAAATAATTTGTAAAAAGGATTAGGAAGAAGTAAATCTATATTTTTTTAAGTTTTATTGAGATTTTATTTAAGTTTCCACATCTCCCCCATCATTAGCAATACAAAGGGTAATATGATTTTACAGTTCACGGAAAACATTTGCCAACTGATTTACAGTAATGCCTGAAATCACATTAGTTATTTTATCTATACTTAAAAGTAGGTACATTAAACTTTATAACATTTTTTACAGATTATTTCTATCGCAAATACAAATAAAGTTACAATTTTTTTAAAGTGCACACGAACTTTATGGGCACCCTGTATATACATACATAATTACACACATACTTACACGCACGCACGCACACATACACATATATATATATATATATATATATATATATATATATATATATATATATGCGTGTGTGTGTGTGTGTGTGTCTGTGTGCGTGTGTTTCATGAAAAACGACAGACCAGGTAATACGATTAAGTGCTATATTTTTCTTGTGTTCGAATAAGTGTTTTCTTTTTTGGATACAGATTGCGTAGAAAACAGTCCAAATGTTCGATAATCCCGGGCGCTTTTGGCTATACCTTTAGCCATTATCAAGGTTGATTTTATTCTTTCAATTTAATTGCGTGTGTGTTTTGTGTGTATGTTTTAATGTTATAAAGATGTTTTATTTTCCGAACACGGTTAGCACATTGTGGAGGTGTCTGTAGTTAATATTATGAATAAATGTTGGTATTTCCTTTTTTATTATTAAGCCTTCCATCATTTTTAATCTTTTTACGTGTGGAGGAGGTTATTATGTTTGTATTTTCTGCTGGGATTTTTCGGGTGGAGTCTGGTAAGTTTGAGTGTATGTTTAAATAGGTTCTAATAGAACTGTGGTCAGATAGATAGTAAGGTAAGGCGTCTGGATGGGCATGTAGCTGTGTGACCGATGTAATTATTTATGAGTTTGGTTTGATCAGGAACACAGTTTGAACTCGTTTGCTGTAATTTTGATAGTTTCTACACAGTGTCCCCTCCCAAAAAAACACTTGTTCGAACACAAGAAAAATTGAATAAAAAGTTTAATCGTAGTACCTTGTCTGTTGTTTTTAATGAAATATGCATAAATGAAGGATCGCTACCTAAATAGACAATATATATATATATATATATTCATTTTCGATTCTCACCCGTCGAAGTGCAGTTGGAATGCACTGAAACGAAGTTGCATCTTTGTGGTGAGTAAAATGGTTTTGTCTATATGATAAAATTATAATAAATAAATAATTATTGCTCTACTATCGGTATTGATCCCTCTTTTGGATTAATGCTGTGAACGTTGGAATTTATATATTACTTTCTTTCTCATCACATCGGATATATATATATATATATATATATATATATATATATATATATATATATATATATATATATATCAAGATGGCTAAACGTCTTATTTCAAAACCTGGAAAGAAAAGAAAAAACAATTAGTTTAATGTTTTTTTAGATATTAAATATTTTGTTGATTGTAGTATTTTGTTGGTTAGTGTATTGAGCACTTTACTTAGTTACTTTTGCTTTACTCGTTTTGGAGGTTTTTTTTCTTTGGACTTTGAGCTTAGATTCTGGACGATAGTTTTCGCCTCAATTTCTTGTTCTTAGTTCTTTGTTTTTTATCCCTTATTTTTCCTTGGGCATTGGTTTGTTCAATTACAAGCCAATACACCTAAGATTTTTCCAGACGAGTACAATCATTTATATTTATATTATAGTATATTATATATATATATATATATAGTGCCATTGTTACTGCCACTATTCAGCTTAGTCTCAGACCCAACAAACCTAAAACAGCAAAAAAAAAATAAAAAATAAAAAATAAAAACGATATGACTGGTGTGCACTGTGCCACGTGACATCACCAACCAATTCAAGATTTCTCTTACAAACCGTTTCAACGCTCTTCAGGATGAAAACACTGAAAACTGAAAATTCAGCATATAGAAACTTTGAAGAAGCATGTGCACCGGCGGTAGATGAAATAATCCCAGTGAAACGAAAAGCTCGACACCGAACCTTATAGGAAATTGAAGAAGTAATCAAGAAATTAACAAATCTGAAAAATGTTGCACAAAACAAAAACTCAAACTGAACGAGAGAAAGCAGATATCGCCACCGAACTGTTCAAGTTGTTCTTAAAGAAATATAAGACTTAGAAAAAACAGAATTCATACAAGCCAAGATCGTGAATGCATCTGTAAAAAGGCAAGCAGCGACTGCACGGAAAACAGTCAATGAAATCAGTGGCCGAAAAAGCTGTAGCAAATCCAAGATAAATGCTATTGATCAAAATGATCAGCAAATGGAAAAAAATAACACTGAAAACCTGCATGGCAAGCCGCCCACAATTACAGTAAAATCCAGGTCAAGAATAATCGAACAAGAATTCGACATCAAGAAAGGAATTTTTCACATAGACAAATTGACAGCTGCAAAGAAGCAAATAAAGCGTGGAAATGCTTGTGGACTTGATAACATCTCTGCTGACGTCTGTTTGATAGATAATTTTGACAATGAGTTTTTGCAATCAAATTTATCAATGAGACTCCATCGAGCTCCGGACAGAAGGTTGTATACTCCCCTTTTCTAAGAAAGCAGATCTTGTCCAAACAACAAGCAATCGAAGGATAAGACTCACCACAATATCCTCCAGAATCTACAACTTGCTTTTATTAAATCACATCCGCCATGAGCTGGACAAAATCCTCCGTAAAAACCAAAACGGTTTCAGACAAAACAGATCAACTTTTGGGCAAATTCTAACCATCCGCCGTATAAGTGAGGGTGTAAAAGCCAAGAAACTTAGGGTTGTGCCTATATTTGTCGATTTCTTCAAAGCCTTCGACTCTATCCATCATAGCAAACTCGAAGAGATCATGTTAGCATATGGGATCCTGTAAGAGACAGTATCAGCCATCGTGAGGCTGTATAAGAACCCTCACTCAATGGTCCGATCTCCCGATACGGAGTTTTCAATGTAGTTGTTGGAGTCTTGCAGGGTGATAATCCTGATCCTTTACTTTTCATTCTGCGCCTAGATTACGCCCTGCGAACATCTACAGATATAAACACAGATTTAGGGTTCACCCTTGAAAAAGTAAGAAGTTCACGTCACCCAGCAAAAACAACAGACGTAAATTATGCAGATGAACTTACCTTCTTGTCAGACACTATTGATAAGGCTACCCAAATTTCCCGATCTCATTGAAGAAGTGGCCAGCAAGAGTGGTCTCTATATTAATGCTGGGAAAACAGAATTTATCAGCTGCAACCAAGGAGAAATTAATTTGAAAAACGGTAAAAACATTAAATCAGTCCAGGAATTTGTTGACCTTGGCAGCAACATCCAGTCAACGGAGAGAGACATCAAAATCTGAAAAGGCAAGGCCTAGGGTATCTGTTATTGTCCGGTTCCTTGTACCACGGTGATAGTCCAAGGTAGAACCAATAAAGAAGAACTCGAACACAGGTATGGAATAACACAGATATATTACAAACAGGAATATATACAGAGAAGTAGAAAATGTTAGTATGAACAATCAGGTTTAGTAGAGAGAACAATGTAGTCTCGATCAGTATCACTATTCCAATGTCTTGCAGTAATTGTCTGAACGCGACTCTGTTTCGTACTGCCTCTGACTTGACTTTTTCTCGATTTGAACTACTGACTATATTTAGTCACCCCCTTACGTGGGCATCATGTGGCACAGGGCCGGTTTATCGTGGGATCTCTGAGCCCGTGGGATCGGCCAAAAATATGCCCATTGAACCCGTATAAACGGGTTCAGGGTCGGTTTACCTCCCCGAAAGAGACTCTGCCCTTCGGCGTAGCCTCCTTCGGGTTCCTCCCTGCCCGAAGACAGAGAGTTCAACCGATCTATCGTTCAAAAGTTGAGCGACTGACTATATTTAGTCACCCCCACACGTGGGCATCATGTGGCACAAGGCCGATTATTTAATGTGAGATATCGGAGCCCGTGGGCTCGGCCCCAAAATATGCCCATTGAACCGGTATAAACGGGTTCAGGGTCGGTTTACCACCCCGAAAGAGAATCCGCCCTTCGCCGTAGCCTCCTTCGAGTTCCTCCCCGCCCGAAGGCAGAGTGTTCAACCGATCTGTCGTCCAAGAGTTGAGCGACTGACGATATTCAGTCACCCCCCACAAGGGTGTCATGTGGCACAAGGCCTTTTTAACGTGGGATCTCCGAGCCCGTGGGCTACGGCCAAAAATATGCCTATTGAACCCGAGTAAACGGGTTCAGGGTCGGTTTACCTCCCCGAAAGAGAATCCGCCCTTCGGCTTAGACTACTTCGGGTTCCTCCGGCCCGAATGTAGAGAGTTCAACCGATCTGTCGTTCAAGAATTGAGCGACGGACTATATTTAGTCACACCCCCACGATGGCGTCATGTGGCACAAGGCCGGTTTAACGTGGGCACACCGAGCCCGCGGGCTCGGCCAAAAATATACCCATTGAACCCGTATAAACGGGTTCGGAGCCGGTCTACCTCCCCGAAGGAGACTCCGCTCTTCGGCGTAGCCTCCTTCGGGTTCCTCTCGCCGGAAAGCACAGAGTTGAGCCGAACCGTCGCTCAAGTGTTGAGCGACGGACACCTTGCCTACTCCTGAGGCGCAGTATTTATTAAGTATGGAATAGTCCATTATTATTATTATGGGTAAGATCCTATAACAGTATCCTTTATGGTCTGAGCACTATCTGGATGTCTTCCTTCTCTGACAATTTTAAGAGGGACTTCTTTAAGGCCACGGTAGAGAATCTGTCTTGCTCTACGTTTCAACAATGGACACTGACGAAACACCAAGAAGCCTCACTTGACGAAACATACACAAGGATGTTACGAGTTACAGTGTAACCCGGATATAAGAGAGTTGTCGGAGATGAAGCCTCTTATATCCGGGTTGTACTGTACATTGAACCTCAGCTGGAAGAAAAAACCAACAAAGAAACACCTGTATGGAAACCTTCCTCCTATCTCAGTCTCGTTAAGAGAGAGAAGGCTTCGGCTAGCTGGTCAATCTGGAGAAGTCATAACTTGTGAGTGACATCCTGCTATGGAAACCCATTGCCCCGCAAAATACTTCATCACACCTACATCACACCTACATTGACAAACTTGTAGATCTCTCTGGATGTCATCTGGATGTCATCTGGAGGACCTACCGACGGTGATATCTGACAGAGATGGTTGGAAAGAACGAGTCAGGAGAATTCTCGAACTCATGAGAGTTTAGTTTAGACATCCGCCCGTCTAATAAAACAATATTGAGTCTACTGGCTTTTCGAGTTGATTCCCTGTTCTGGGAAGTAATTAAACTGTTGAGTTTGTTATATTCACTTACGAAAAAATACTTTTGGGAAAGGTCTGAATCCATCTCTTCTCCCCCTAAGCTTTGGGTTTGATAGAAGGACAGGCTGGGTTCTTTAACCATTGTTGGCAACCAGTCTGCCACAGAAAATAATTCATTTGAACTTAAATAAATCAGCATAACTTCTGTAGGTCTGGCGTGTCCTTGATGGTCTGAGCACGAGCTGCAAATCCTCCCTCTCTGACCATCTTAAGAAGGACTTTATGGTCACGGTAGAGAATCTGTCTTGCTCTACGGCTCAACAACATGGACACTGACGAAACACCAAGAAGCCTCACTTGACGGAACATACACAAGGATGTTACGAGTTTCATTGAACATCAAGTGGAAAAAATGTCTGTATCGACACTTTCCTTCTATCTCAGTTTCGCTAAGAAAGAGAGAAAGCCTCAGCTAACTGGTTACTCCTGGGGGAAGGAAGTCAGATCTTGTGAGTGATACCCTCCTATGAAACCCATTGCGTAGCGAAAGATCTGTTGGAAGACCTCATCACACCTACATTGACCAACTTGTGGAAAACTTTGGATGCCATCTGGAAGACCTGTCGACGCCGATGTCTGACAGAGATAGAGGGAAGGAACGAGTCAGGAGTACCCGAAAAGAATTCTTGACCTGATGGAGATGATGATCATATATATATAAACATATATATTTGAAATCGCAGGGAAGCATTCTTCGTTAAACCAGCACTTCATCAGAAGAATATGAATGCAAAAATATAAATATCTAAAAACTGTTTTCACAGAAGACGGAAAACTCGAAGTCAGAAGGCACATTGGGATAGGGAAATATGCCTTCCAAAAGCTAAGCAAAGTATTAGGAAACAGGAACATTTCATTTGAAACAAAGAAAAGAGAACTGAGCTTTGATATAGCAGTGAATACTGGACAATCTCATCACAGATGTAGAGGAAGCCTGAAGCAACAGAAATGTGTTTCTACAGAAGGATAATGAGAATTCCATGGACCGAACATGTCATTAACGACGAAGCTTTTTAGGAAAATGGAAACAAATACAACACTTAAGAGAGAGAGAGAGCGATAAAAATTCTAGAGAACATAATGAGGAAAAGGGGCTTGGAGAATTTGATACCCACAAGACATAAATAGCAAAAACAGACAGAAAGCAACGAATAAGCTACCTAAAGAGTTGACAGGACAGAGATTAGGAGAGATAGTAAAAAACAATAATTACTAAGAGCTACAAAGGAGAGGAAATTGTGGACGGCCATGATCGCCTACGTTCTATATCTTACTCCTCTTATTTAGCCACAACTCGTCCCCGCCCCTGCGCAGCTTTGGGATTTTCCGAACAAACTGTTGAAATATTTCTGGCCGAAAGTCTTAAACAGAGAATATTACAGAATTGTTGCAGTCTCTGTTGCGCTTTGTAAAACCGGAAAGTGAGAAATTATTCAAGTTCATCTGAAAGCGTGAAGCGATGACAGGATAATATAGAAGCGCGGGGCGATGACAAAAGGTGAAAAATGACGTGTGTTGACACTGTTGATTGCCAATCCCCCCGGAACCTGAAAGATAGAGTCCAGTTGACAGTATTACGTTTCAAAATTGACATTTCGTTTTCTCCCAAAGTGCAATCCTCAAAGTCATAAATTCGAAGAGGCGTAGGAAGAAGAATTATTTCCATCCTCGTCTTTTCTCGTTCGATTGGGTGGGGAAGCAATGTATTCAGGAGAAAACATCTACATAGTTTCTTTCTTTCTTTCTTTCTATCTATCTATCTATCTATCTATCTATCTATCTATCTATCTATCACAGTCCTTTTATTTTCCATCACCGTCTTTTATTTTCTGTCTATTAATGTATCCATCATCTTATCTATCTATCTATCTATCTATCTATCTATCTATCTATCTATCTATTACCAGTCTGTTTATATCTATCGAAAACTGTTCATATCTATCTATCTATCTATCTATCTATCTATCTATCTATCTATCTATCTATCTATTACCAGTCTGTTCATATCTATCGGAAACTGTTCATATCTATCTATCTATCTATCTATCACAGGTTTTTTCTATCACTGTCTTTTATTGTCTGTCTATACATGTATCCATGACTTATTTTATTATCTATCTAAATAATAAAAATACTGTGATAGATAATCTTTTTATCTATCACAGACAGATAAAAACCTGTGATATATATATATATATATATATATATATATATATATATATATATATATATATATATATATAGAGTGAGAGAGAGAGAGAGAGAGAGAGCGAGAGAGAGTAAGAGATAGATAGATAGATAGATAGATAGATAGATAGATAGATAGATAGATACGGCCAGTGATCACTTGGGAATACCAGGTGCTGTAAGCTTGGATGCACGGATTCTGTAATGGATAATGGCTTGGAATTGTTAATCAGAGAGCCGAATTCCAGTTCCCGTTTTTATGACTCCTTCATTACTTAAACATAATATACACCGTGATCCGAAAACGCATTGCTCCAACAAAAGAAGCATCCCAATTCTAAGCAAGGCGCTGAGAAAGGGAAAAATGGCGTTAGAAACAAAGAAAAGGGTGTTGGATTACTATGGATGACAGTGGATACTGGACAAGCTCCCTATGGATGAGGAAATCACTAGAAGCATAAGAAATGCGGTTCTACAGTAGGATACTGAGAATTCTAGGGACGGAATGAGTAATCAACAAGGAAGTCTTAAAGAAAATGGGTACAAAAAGAAATACCGAGACTCAGGAAAAGACCTCTGGAATTGCTTTGACATCTAATAAGGAAGAAGAGCTTGGAAAACGTAATCCTCACGTTGTATATTGAGGGCCAAAGAGATAGAAGAAGGCGGCGAACCACTTACCTGACGAGCTTGTGCTAATGGATGACGGAAAGAGGTGAGGCGGTAGCATTAGCAAAGGCCACAATATATAGGAAGTTGGGGAGAACTCTGATTGTCTTTGTCATGATGTGACGCGTGTGGCAGAGAAGAAAGTATTTTAAATGGACAATTTAAATTTGAAATTTGATTATCTTATAGTTAACGAAACGCCGGGTAGCGAACGAGTGAAAAATAATACATAACTTAATACAAAAAATATTTAAAAATAATTACATATTCATTACAAGCCGAATAAAATATTATAACAGGCCGTAGAGTGCCGGCCGCTGAACGAAGGCAAACTTTTCTTCTTTTTTTTCTTTTTTTATTTTGTCTGGTTTCTTGTTTATAGCATTTCTTGGGAACAAAGATCAGGATTGCGCGGGGTGGTATGGAGTTTGAGGAGGTGAATACAAGCACATTGCTTTAATAAAAACAGTACTTCAGGAGAATCAGCGGGACCTGTTGAAAAACGGCAACACAACGGACAAAGAACTTGCCCTCTTTGTGGCCTTTCCAGGTCCATCAACACCATCTCGGAAAGCCAAACAAAGGCTGATTTAAATGGAGGCCCGTTACGAGACCGCTATTCTGTTTGTGAGATTATTCGTGTTTTGGACGGGCGGATTTTGGTCTAATCGCCACAGCGCTGGAATGACAGTCAAAACACGAAGCAAAACATGGCACTCAGCCCATTGTAAGCCGTTGTCAGTGTTTGGCTCGTGCGGACGCAATTTTTTATATCAATTATTTCGGTTGAATAGCGTTTAGTTGCTTTCACACAGATGAGTCAAACTGTATAGAATGATTTATTATTATTTTTTTTATTTTTTGAATAAGTCTTTAACCTATCCATAGCCTGTAAACAATTTACAAAGAGAAATATAATGAACTCTTAAAAAATATTCAAATATTAAATCTGGGACTACAAGACAATTATTTGCTATATTGACCGAAAAATAAGTGTTAGTTATCTGCAGGAAGGGAGGATAGGAACTCTCTATTGAAGATTAATTTTGTTAATATCGTTACATTTGCATGAAACAAAATATATTGTGATCCTTAACGCGGTAGAATTTCATTATTAATTTCATGTTTTTTTTATTTCAGAGTAACAAATTTATCCCAGAATGGCACAACTCCTGACACTTCATGAGCGCTCAGCTAACATCCGGTTACGAAATCCGTGTTACAAGTGCAAATATGGTGGCGTTATGGTGGACCTGGTGTTTCAGTA
>OZ010588.1:113819373-113836873 GCA_963932145.1 Acanthosepion lycidas | reverse complement strand
ATATATATATATATATATATATATATATATATATATATATATATATATATATATATATATATATATAAGTGAACATTGATGTAAACATTTAGAGGCGACAGTCTGTTTCATGCTAGACGCAATCGTCAGGCCACATATATATATTTACACACGCTCTATCTTTGATATTGAGCACTTTATCCCAGAAATATAGCACACCTTAAGACTATATTTTTCATATATATATATATATATATATATATATAGAGAGAGAGAGAGAGAGAAAGAAGTATGTGTGTATATGTATATTTTCTATTATGCCCATATATATGGTAACGTTTGATACGATTCTGAGTGTCATGTACTCCCTTTTAAATATATGAATAATAGATTATACAAGACATCACATCCGGGCATAGGACATTTCGACAGTTTTTACACTTTCTATGTCCAGAAAAGAAAATACTTGTACGAATGTAAGCAAAACTTAATAAAAAGATTCATCGCAGTAATAAAACTTGTTTCAATGCGTGATTGCTTCCCAAATACACAATATACACTCACGCACACATACATATATATATATATGTGTATGTGTGTGTGTGCGCGCACGCGCGTGTATGTGTATGTGTGTGTATTTATAAAATAACAGTGATTGCTGATGGCAATAGTAATATGTAAATGAAACCCATTGTTTTATTATATGATGGCAAACAAGTATATATATATATATAATTATTTATTTAAAAATATATGTGTGTGTGTGTATGTGTGTGTGTATATATATATATATATATATATATATATATATATATATATATATATATATATAATTTCAAGGTTTGAATAAGTAGCTCTCATTAGAGTCTGGCCTTCTGGCAAAAAAGTGCTCCATGGCATAAAAATGACAGACCATTTGAATATTAATTCATTTTTATGGCTATGAAGCACTTTTATGCCAGAAGGCTAATTTTGAGCAGACTCTATTAGGAGCTCCTTATGTAAACCTTGGAATCATATATGCTCTAGCGTGAATTTAGTTGCCTGGTGCTGTTGAGCACTTTTTTGGCTTCATGCTTCAGCTCCTGTACCATAACATCATTTTCTCTTGTTTATGAGCACTTTTTGCTATACTGGCAAATACTACTTTGTTTTTGTTTTTTTGTTTTTTTTTGTTTTGTTTTTTTTTTTTGCAATTTTAGATCTTGACTGGATATTTTTCAAGGCGAAACAAATTTCATCATAGACCCCGAAAATAGATTCATATTACAGCACACCACTGCAAATAGTCTATTCTGAGAAAGGAAACTAAAGCTGTTGTTTCAATGAATTTACACAAGGATGTACATACGATAAAAAAACACATAGATTTAGAAATCTTTGCAAAAATCAGAAATCAGTGTTTCATGAAAGTTTCAGGACTTATTCATAAATGAAAATAATTATTTTAGAAACGTTATTTTTTAGAAAATTTCGTTATTTTTTACATCTGTTATCCCACCCATCACTTATTTAATGTCATGAAATTTCGAGAAATTAACTTTCGTAGCTTATAAAGGCAAATCCTGTGAGAATTTAAAACGTCAATTTTTTTTTTATCAAACAGGATACCAGTTACAGAAAATCTACTTGGAATAGTAAAATAAAAAAGGCAAAAAAAATTAAAATTAAAACGTAATTCTTTGGTTTGGTTTAGATTGGTTTGTTTTGTTTTACGGCATATCAACCTCAATGGGTCATTTAATGCCGACAACTTTTTTATTTTTTTTTTTTTTGGTAATTATTTTGTTTTGTCAAAAATCTATTTCTGTTAATATTTTTTTTCCTCAAAAATGTAGAGCTGGTAATATATTATTTTCTTCAAAAACGCATAGTTGGTAATATTATTTTTTCAAAATAATAATTTATTTCTGGTAATAATATTTTACAAAGTATTTCTGGTATTAAAACCTATTTTTTTACACTTTTACCTCAGTTTCTGGGTTAACTATTTGCCCATATCTGGGACCCTAACAGATGTTACCATCCCGGGTCAGGGTGTACCTGGGAACATCAGCAATTAAGAGGTGGTTCCACGCTCCTCAAAGCCTCCTGATCAGACGCCTTGCTGTTGGACATAGTTTATCGTCTTACCCAGGACGCGGTGTAGTTTAATAAAACAATAAAGCAAACTGGTCCTAATTAATCAATATATGATATTAAGAATATCTTTTAATTGCTTTTATGTATAACATGTATTGTAGACACTATTGTCTTAAAATATTTCTTTGGTGAATAATGAATTTTTGCAAGAATTGTTTTTATTTTTTTAAATTATGATTATAATAATTAATAAACTTTTAAATCTTTTAAATTTTTGTATTGTAGCGGGAGGAGTAATGGATAGCGGCTCGGATTGAGGAATCGGAGAGCCGAGTTCGAATTCCAGTCAAATCCATTACATTCATTTACATGCTAATACCCTTCTTTCCCCACCCCTAGCTATTGGCATATTGCAGGACAGACCGGGTTCTATAGCCTTGGATGGCAACTGGTCTACCGCAGAAAGAAATAGCAACTCACTATGGGAAAAAATCTGCCTCGTTAGTCATGTATCGAAATATACATGATCGCTTAAGCGTGTATCACGCATGGCACATAACTGACTGACGGAACGGTTTGCTGATTTTTTTATTAAATAAAAAATATATTTACTGAACAGAAACTATAATTCAGTGAATCCCAGTATTTTTTAATTTGTTTTGTGTGTGTATAAACGTGTCGATTTTGTAAATTCGGTCGACATCACAAAATAAGAGTGGTAACTATAGCAAATTTGAAATTTATTGGTAATTTTGTAACATTTCCTCAACAAACGGCTTCATAAGTAAACTATAATTATACTTTAGCCAAGATTTTCTAAAAAAAGAAACATTTTAAAAATAATAATTTAATTCCTTCGTGAATAAACCCTGAAAGTTTCATTAAAATTCAGTAATTATTTCACCGCATAAAAGACGCCAAAATTTCATATACCAATCTTTGGTTCACTCACTGACGTACGAAAAGCAAAACTTTTAACCAATATTTTGAAAATTTTGAAAAGGACTAAAAATATAATTTAATAAGAAAAAAATCCTTTGGTCTTTCCTCTTAATAATAACAAATATTTCGATTATAAAAATTTGTTAACATTTTTCATTATGCTATGCACATGTTTTAGAGAATCTGCGGAGCTAACTACTGTATGGATTGCCGACAGCAATATGGAAGCCAATGTGTGAACTACAAATTAGAGAGGTTGGAGTCCAGCGGGTAAAGACATTTACATATCTGGCTAGTATGAATAACAAAAGACGCCTTTCAGGAACTAAGTAAAGTTTTAAGAGATAGACATTCTGGTTGAACTTGTAAAAAACAAACTTATAGGAATAAACATGCCATCAAGGGAGATCATTTTCTGTATAAATTGGAGTTACCTCCCATGAATCGCATTTTGGACGTTTTCTTTTTACCGGGCGCCGGCGGGATTATGGAAATTATAAACACTTTCCGCAACGTTTATCTTAATTCTTGACCACTGACAATCCCTTTCATACTGGTTTTTAATGAACAAGAAGCTCATCACAATAATCATCATCATCATCATCATCATCATCATCATCAAACCCTTTGCTTCTTTACTCCTCGGGGGTACCCAAAGAAAGAAGAACAGACAATCTCCTCCAGGATGATCCCTTGACGATGGCTTGCTGTCCGTCTACTCTTTGATGTTGTTTGACCGGCTCTTTTCTTCTTTTTTTTTTGCCGTCCCCGATTGCGTCCGCCTTCAATAGATGCATGATGGTCTTGTAGAAGCTGTCATGCTGCGTGATGTCGCCAGACTGTACCGTCTCCCGACGCTTAATAGTGGCGAGGAGAGATTCCTGTTAGCACACGAGACTTTTGACTTAGCTGCATACATATTCATTGGTATTGTGCTCCCAGCAGGAGATGCGGAGGGGCTTTCTTAAGCATTTGTTCCGGATTCCTTTCCCTGACTCAACCAGTAATATCCAAGTCTCACATTTGTAGAGGTCGATGGATACCACCAGCGAATTGTAGAGCTTAAACTTGGTATGGAAGCTGGTGTTGCTCTTCCATATCTTTTCCAGTCTCCCCAACGCACCTGTGACTGTGACGGTGTTTCAGGTGCCATCTTTTGACAGAACTGTTTCCAAGTATTTGTAGCTGGACATTTCCTCCGGTGTTTCGACGTCCATTGTGACACGTTGACACTGCCGTTGCTACAGCTATTCACCAATTTATTGTGGATGTCTCTGCGCTGACCTCGATTTTGTATGGACCGGCTATTCAACGAGTTTGTTGGTAAGCTCTTGCAGCTCGCTCTAACTGCCCGACATAAAAAATTTAATCTTGTTAAAAAAATGTTATTTATAGCCGGACTAATGTCCTCAAATATCGTTCTTTACTGTCGAAACATCTATCGATCCAATTAACCTTCTGGAAAATGTCCAAGTGAATCGATTATTTAATCACCTGGGATAGATTGTTCCGCTGACCATGTCTCGTGATATTACATCTAACTCTTATTTAGGCATACGACCATATCACGTTGAAACACAAAACACTTGTCCTCATACGATCAGTAAAGTTAAGCAACGTCGAGCTTGGTCAGTATCTAGCTGTGTAACCAGTTGGGAATACCAGGTGCTGTAAGCTTAGATGTGTGGGTGGTGTAATGGGTAACGGCTCAGAATTAGAGAGCCGAGTTCTAATTTCAGTTGGGTTCGTGATATCCACTTAGGCGCAAATACACTGGGGAAAGCTAAGAATCAGCCGCTTTACAGTCTTCCCATCGCATCTGCGACTGTGACGGTCTGTGTGTTTCAGGTGCCATCTTTTGACAGAGTTGTTTCCAAGTATTTGTAGCTGGACATTTATTGTGACGCGTTGACACTGCCGTTGCTACTGCTATTCACCATTTTATTGTGGATTTCTCTGCGTTGACTTCCATTTTGTATGGACCGGCTCTTTCAACGAGTTTTAATTTCATTTGGTTTCGTTATATTCACTTACGCGCAAATCAGCCGCTTCTCCTCCAACTATGAGTTAATTAGTAGGACATCTATCAGTAAATTCTTAATATCTCGAAAGAATTATTATAATCTTAAAAAATATAAAAAAGGGTTGATAAGTCGTAAAAACAATCAAATTTGTTATTTAGCTCTACTTCGGTATTACTAGTTATCTTTCCACAATTATTGAATCCATGATTACTATACCATCAAATTCGGTAGCATGTATTGATCCTATGATTAATTTACACTAAATTCGGTAGCAGGTGTTGATCCCATGATTACTATACCACGAAATTCAGTAGCAAGTATTTATCACATGATTACTATACCACCATATTCGGTATCAGGTATTGAACATATAAACACTATACCAGCAAATTCGGTAGAAAGGTATTGATCCATGGTTACTATAACACCAAATACAGTAGCAGGTTTTGATCCCATGATTACTGACACCAAATTCGGTAGCAGGTATTGGGCCCATGATTAGTATACCACCGAATTCGGTAGCGGGTATTGAGCCCTGATTACTATACCAGCAAATTCGGTAGAAAGGTATTGATCCCATGATTACTATACCACCAAATTCGGTAGCAGGTATTGAGCCCATGATTAATATATCACTGAATTCGGTAGCATGTATTGATCCCAACATTACTATACCAACAATTTCGTTAGCAGGTATTGATCGCATGATTAATATAACACCAAATTCGATAGCAGGTATTGACACATGATTACTATACCAGCAAATTCGTGGCATATATTGAACCCATGATTACTATAACGCCAAAATCGGTAGGGGTATAGAGCACATGCTTATTATACCACTAAATTTGGTAGTCTTTATTGAACCCATGATTAGTATACCACCCAATTCGATAGCGGTTATTGAGCCCATGATTATTTTACCATCAAATTCGGTAGCGGATATTGATCCCATGATTATTATAACACCAAATTCGATAGCAGCTATTTTCCCATGATTACTATACCAGCAAATTCGGTAGCAGATATTGAGCCCATGATTACTATATCGGCCAATTCGGTAGCATGTATTGATCACATGATTGCTAAAACGCCAAATTCGGTAGGAATTATTGATCCCATGATTACTATACCACCAAATTATGTAGCGGGTATTGATCACATGGTTACTATACCAGCAAATTCGGTAGAAAGGTATTGATCCCATGATTACTATACCATCAAAATCTCAATCCAACACTTAATCCTCACGGCTCTTCTCCTGCGTATGACATCTTCATATAATGTTGATATGAATACAAGGCGGCAGAATTGCATTACAATGGGGAGATGAATAAGCAGGGAAAGAAGAATTCAAGGTGAGAAAGGCGCAGGTGAAATGTAATCAACTTTTGATATGCAGTTGCTTAGACAGTTTTAAAGAGCCACAGATTTATTGAAGAACCAGGTAATATTGTCCTACGGTGATCTGAAAAGAGGTACTGTGTTATCATGACTGCATAGTAGCACGCTTTACAAACGAAAGCCATCATCAGCAACGTTTACCACACTACAACTTATCTAATGTGTAGGCCTTGACGAGATAAACAATGTTACACATGCAATGTGTGCTTGCAATTAGAAAGTGTGTGTGTGTGTGTGTGAGAGAGAGAGAGAGAGAGAGGTACGGAGGGAGTGAGTGGCGGTTGGTATATTGGCCGCAAACAGATATTGAAGGACGCAAGACAACAAACAATACAAAAAATATTGCCAAGTCTATTTTTCATATAGAAAATTCATCGACAAATATAAGGTTATAGTGCACTTAGCAAAAAAATATCTCTGCATGTTCATTTAGTCCCGCGAGAAGAGCGTTGTCCTGAAGAGGACTGTTTTGAAATGGTTGAAGAGTATTGTCCAGAAAAGGCGTGATTTTAGCCGTTGTGAATCGTTGTCCTGGAAAAGGCAGTTTTGTCTTTGTTGAGATTTTTTTTCTCCTAAAAAAGCCAGTTTTCTAATCATTGAAGAGAGTTGTACGGAAAAGAAAAACAGTGTTGTAGTTGCTAAAGAGTGTTGTCCTTGAAAAGATAGTATGTCCTGAAAATGACAGTTTTTAAGCCGTTGAAAATTGTCCTGAAAATGAGTTTTGTAGCCGGTGAGAATTGATTTGAAAATGACAGTTTTGTAGGTGCTGGAGAGGGTTGTCCTGAAAAGGACAGTTTTGTAGCCGTTGAAAATTGTTGTCTTGAAGAGGATAAGTTCTCCGAGATGTAAATCATCAAATTTGGGGAGACAAACAGACCCCAGTTGTAGAAAATCGTAAGATAAAAATACAATAAAACCCAGACATTATTTAATTAGAAAAGCTTTTATTTGCTTTTATGAATAAAATATATATTATTATAAGAAAAAAAATAGTAAATAAGGAATTTTTGCAAGAGTTAGTAAATTAAGTGAGGGTGTACAGACGTAAAAAATATTTTGACCAAGATTTTCTAGAAATAATAATTTCAAAAATAAATTAATTCATTTGCGAATAAGTCCTGAAAGTTTAATTAAAATCCGTCAATTATTTGATTTTTGCAAGGCATTCCAAATTAATGTGTTTCTTTACTGAAAACATGCGCGAAAATGTCCGATTCCAGCTCTGTTACATTGTTGACGCATAAAAATTACAAGATATCTTTTAAAAAATTCAAAAGTGTTAGGAAGGAGTAAAAAATAATTAAAAATATTCTGTTCTTTCCTATTAATAATAACGTAAACATTTTGACGACAAAATTTTGTTTTTGTCAAGTTTGGGATCCTTTTCATAATGCTATGCTCTTTTATAGCGGAAAAGTGGAGGTACCTAGTTTCGTAGCCATTGAGAATCGTGGTCTTGAAAAGGACAGTTTTTAAGCCGTTGAGAAATGAATTGAAAATGACAGTTTTGTAGCCGTTGAGAACTGCCCTGAAAAAGACAGTTTTTTAGCCGTTGAAAATTGTCCTGAAAAAGACAGTTTTTAAGCCTTTGAGAATTGTTCCGAAAAGGAGTTTTGTAGCCGTTGAGAATTGACTTGAAAATGACAGTTTTGTAGTTGCTGGAGAGTGTTGTCCCAAAAAGGACAGTTTTATAGCCGCTGAAAATTGTTTTCCTGAAGAGGATAAGTTCTCCGACATGTGAATCATCAAATTTTGACGGACAAACAGTACCCCCAGTTGTAGAAAATCGTAAGATAAAAAAATGCAATAAAACTAAGACATTTAATTAGAAAAAGCTTTTAATTGCTCTTATGAATAAATATATTATGGTCTCTAGTCAAAAGAAAAAATAGTAGATAATGAATTTTTGCAAGAATTGTTTTCATTTTTTGAATTTTAGTTATGTAATATTGTAACAATAGAAGCTTACAATAGAAGTTCTGACGAAGCTTAATTTAATTCATTCAGCTGTAGTGCTAAAAATGTTTATTTTATTGTGATGGATGGTTACAAGCGAGGGGAGAGATGGGGTGTATTTATTTTATAACCAAAAGTTAGAATGATTTATGAACTGTTTAATCTTTTAAAATCTGTATTAATTTACAGCTCTCAAGCAAATTTGCTAATAAATAAAAACTATATATGCTAATGATAAATAGAATACCTTGCAACAATTCAGCTACATCTAGTATTTTAAAATGAATTTTAAATTTTGTATGTATGTGTGTGTCTGTGTGTAGGTATAAACGTGCTGATTTTTTATAAAAACATCAATGTCCATACAACACATTAAAAAAATATCAACGCCCATACAACACATTAAAAATATCAACGTATATACAAATCATTAAAAAATATCAACGTCCATACAATACATTATCAGAAAATAAGAGCAGTAACTATAGTAAATTTAAAATTTATTGGTAATTTTCTCAACAAGCGTCTTCGTAAGTATATAAAGCGTATGTTGCTTACTGGAAATGTTAAATTCAATCTATAATTTTGCTATTAAAACTAACATAAATGATTCAACAATGATTTTTCATTTTTAAATTTCATTTTAAAACTTAGATATCGCTTCCTCTTTTTTTGGAGGTTCTTCAGTTTACGAAAGCTGAACGCACTCAGAAAACACTGATTATGTGGCTCTTTTGAAGTCTATAGACACAATTCCTTTTTGCATCCCCAAAAAATGAGGGCATCATCTTCGCTGCAGATGAAACGACATTGGCCCTTTTTTTTAGAGCAGTTGAGGAAGGGTGTTTCCGCTGCATCGATTGTCTCTTTGTCTTTGATTCAAACCTCCATCATGTCTACTTCTTTGCGCAGAATATACTCAACTCTCATATTGTATATTGGAGCATTCTCCTGATGAAACAAGACCCAATTCGTCAGTTTTTCTAAGCGTTTCGTCTGGACAGCCATTTGTCACTGCTTCAGCATGTTGGCATAGTTCTCTCCTTTGATGGTGTTGGTCTTTGAAGATATATCAATAAACACAGTGCCTTTTGCATCTCAAAAAACAGAGTCTAACACCTTCCCTGTAGATGAAAGGGACTTGACCTACTTTGGAACAGGTAAGTAAGAGTGTTTTCCTCTGTATAGATTGTCTTTTTGTCTCTGGTTCAAAGTTATGAACCCAACACTCATCCTGGGTTAGGAAACGTTCTAGGAAACCCGAAGGATCTGCCGAAAAATATCAGATTCTCATGCACTCTGCACACACACACACAGACAGAGGATATTCACATATGCCCACGCTTTATGCCCCCGCACAAAAAATAACATAAACATGCTCTCATGCAGGATTTTCACACATGAATACATATGACATACCCATTTTCGCACACAGGACGCTAACACTGGATGCAAACACAGGGTGCAAACACACGTACATATACATGCACACACACGCACACATACACACACACGAGCGCGCACGCATAACAGCTGCCTAATTGCGTGCACACACATGGCATACACATACCCCCACATAATATTCGCCCATATGGCAAGCCCATTCTCACAGACAGAGTACCACATGCGCATAATCCTACGCAAAATGGGCGCAGTGCACACCCATTCCCCCACGCACTGTGCATACATATGACATGCACATACCCCCACGCACTATATGCAAACATTGACACCATGCACTGGTAGAGAATATTGAGCCTTTGTCGCGCTAATAAATGCATTAATTTCATTTGATGGTCTTAAAAACAAACACTTGTTATTTGGAACAAGAGCTGCTTACGAATAAATAAAATATTAGCAAATGATGAATTCTGACAATGTATCGAGCAGAGCCGGAGGGTGGGGAGGTGACTTACTTGTCCACTCCACCGACTCAGCTCCCACCAGTGAAATGGGGAATTAAACAGACCTGTGCGCAATGCCTGATCATCATATTAGACAGGCAACTATGCTTGTTTGCATAGTTATATCTGGGAGAAAGAATTCTGGCCAGGTCATTGAAGTGCCCGACACGCATTAGGGTTAATCTAACACTAATCCTTGTCTAATTAGGTAGAATTGGATCTGCATAATGCATATTCAGGTTTTTTGATGGACTCTTTATAAGAAATTAGTAGAGATACTTTGGATCGAAGGACATTTAAAAGAACCCTCAAACGAGTTCCCAATTTTAAAGTTAAAATACGAACTGTTAAAAAAAATTTGCTTCGTACTCAAATGGAACATTGAAGGCAAGAGGAACAGTGTGAACGTGAAAATAATCTACCTAACGAGTTTGTAAAAAGATGACAAGAACTGCTTAGAACAAAAAAACATACCGTCCTGGGTATGACGATAAACTACACCCGGCAACAAGGCCTCTCATCGCGAGGCTTTTCGGAGCGTGAAATCACGTCTTAATTGCTGTTGTTCCCAGGTCCACTCTGACACGGAGTAGTAGCATCTGTTAGGGTCCCAGATATGGGCAAATAGTTAACCTCTTAACTGTGACCAAAACACTATAAAAGTATAAAGAAAATATAGTAAAATACAAGCAATACATTTTAATAGTAAGAAAATTACTAGCAATGCATTTAAAAGAAAAAACAAAAACAGCAGTATATTTTTGTAAAAGAAATTACTAATGCTACCAAGAAAATTAAATTCTGGCATTAAATGACCCATAAGGAGGTGATATACCGCTAAAAAAAAAAACCCAAAAATAAGAATTTGTGGAGAGCCATAATCACACAAAACATAAAAGATAAAGATATGCATAATATATCAATCATCCAATATAGTAGCCACTGCTGGATAATTTTCCTCGCAGATTAAGAGACCTGAAGCGACAGAGATGTGGTTCTACAGAAGGATTTAGCGGCTGAAATTTTTGGTATACATAAGAAAAGAAGGCTTGAGAATTTGGCACATACATGATATAATGGAGGTAAGATGGAAACAACAAGTAACCTACCTAACAAGCATTTGTAGATAGATGGAAGAAGAGGGTCTAGGACAAGCATTAACATCATTACAAAGGATAGAAAATTGTGGAGAGTTGTGATAAGCCATGTGATAAGCCATGTCCCATAGAAGAAAATCTGTATAATATCGATCTTTCGATATAGCAGTGAATTCTGATAAAAATTTCCTTTTAGATGCAGACGAGAACTGAAGCGACTGAGATGTGGTTCACGGAAAGACGATAGGCCCGTGTTATACAACATAAGAAAGGAATGTCTGCGGATATTGACAATCGCACAGCATATAGAAAGCAAACGGGATAGAGAGAAAAATCAAGTAGCGAGCTTTTCTACATGGATAGAAGATAGACTTGGACAAACATTGATAGACTTACAAACGATATGAAGTTGTTTAGAGTCACGACTTGAATGGACACTGCCCATAGAAGATTCTTCGATATGACAGCGAATTCTGCTTAATTTTCTCAGAGATGAAAACGAGGCTCGAAGCAACAGAGATGTGGTTCTATGTCATCGAAATCCGTTATACATAAAGAAAGAAAGCTTAGAGAATTTGATACTCATAAAAGAATGAAGGCAAGAAAAACATAGACAATAATCAAATAAACTATCTAAAGAGTTTTTTTCTAAATAGGTGCCGGAACAGAGACATAAACGATAGAAAGATGTGGAGAGCCATGATCACACATGTCCTGAAGGGACACGGTACATAAAAGATGTTTTATATCAATCCTTGTGAATGCTGGAGAATTTCCTCATGAAAATGGGGTCTGAAGTGATAGACATGTAGTTCAAAAGAAGGATGACGTGGTTGAAATTTCTGGTATACGTAGTAAGGAAAGATTTCTTGGAGAATTTGAGACTCACAGAAAATAATGAACAGAAGAATGACAGAGGGAAACATCTATATTGAATCTATTGCTAGGTCAGCTGCTAAGAATGTTGCTTCACTGAATCGTGCTAGACAGTTTTTTTTCTCCAGAATCTATCTTACAAAAAGTCATTTATCCATGCTTTGAAAATTGCTACCACGTAAGGTCCGATGCCCTTGATATATATTTAGAGATCCTTAATAAAAATGCAAAGAAGAATTAGCAATATTATTAATCCTAACCTGGTGTCTCAGCTTCAGTCGCTTTGCCACTGCCATAAACTTGCTTCCCAGTGTATTTTCTATAAAACAAGATTAGCAATAAGGTCCCATCAATTTACAGATGAATTGGCTAGAAGAAGAAGCATAATTTCTATGCTAACAGTTTCTTTTCTCGCACTTATGGCTTGTGGAACTCACTCCTGGCTCTATGCTTTTCAGCCAATTTTGATTTTCAAAAGTTTAAGTGCAATGCCAATCGTTATCTACTGACTTCCTAATTACGCTTCTATTGTTCTCGATCCTTAACCCTTTCAGCCCTGCGTTCCTGAACAGTTTTCACCCTTCTGTCTGGGATCCTGAGTCAAAATTCGCAAATAATTGGTCAGTAACGATTCACGGTAGATATAAAAATAATTACAAGTGTTTATCCACCGTTCAACCGGTAGCTGGACATTAAGTCATTTTTTTCCACCACTGTTCAACCGGTGGCTGGGTATTGCATCATTTTTCTCTACCACCGTTCAACCGGTGGCTGGGCATTAAGTCATTTTCTCTACCACCGTTCAACTGGTGGCTGGGCATTAAGTCATTTTTCTCTACCACCGGTAAAACGCTGGTCAGGGCTCAAAGAATTAATGTTTCTGTTTTCTATTTCTTTCACATTCAGTAATCCCTTGTAGCTTAGTAGCTTTACTGCCTTGTATGAGGTGAAAAGTAAACTACCTAACGAGCTTGTGTAAATGGATGAAGGAAAGTCCGCTTGAACCAAAGTTGATAGAGTTACAAAGAATTACTCAGCCACGTCTTGAAGGGACACTTCGCGTAGAAGATATGCATAATATAATATTAATCATTCAATACAGCGGTGAATAGTAACCTATGTCCTTGCTTATGAAGATGAGGCTTGAAGCGACAGCGATGTGGTTCTACAGAAGGATGGAGTTGAAATCTGTTATACATAATAAGGAAAGGGGGCTTAGAGAATTAGACACTCACAGGACATAATGGAGGAAAGGGGGACAGAAAAGAAATATTGAGTTACTTACATAGCGGCCTTGATGTTAGAACAGAGTCTGGTTAGGGTAGAGAGTAAGTCGACAAATATTGCTGAGAACTTTACCGCAAGGAATGTTGGTTCTCTGTGTCGCACCAGAAGGTTTTTCTCGCTTGAGTCCATCCTTCAAATCAACCATTCATCTTTGCATGGAATACTGCTGCGATATATGGTCTGCTGCTCCCGCTGTTCATCCCGAGGTCCTCGCCAAAATCCAGAGACGGATATGCAACGTGATTGGTCCTGATCTGGCATCCCGTCTACAGTCACTATCTCACAGACGTGCTGTGGCTTCTCTTTGTCTTTTCTACAAGTATTTTCATAGCAACCGCTCTGACGAGTTACTTTCACTGGTTCCCAAATTGCATGAATTTAAGCCCGCTACTAGGTTGGCATCGTGGTCCGACCCTTTTACTGTCGAAACGGTTAAATGTAGCCGTCTCTTCTACTCCAACAGCTTCTTGTCACGCGCCTCACGTCAGTGGAACTCCCTTGCTTCACTGATAGCTATAATCTTCAAATATTCAAATGTAATGTCAATCGACATTTTCTGATGTCTTGACCTTGATCCCTGTCCTTCTCTCCATCATTTTCCCAAACTCTCCTCTTTACTCTCACTCTCACTCTCTGTAAGCACCTTGCGAACTAGTGCCACTCCTGCCTTCCTTGGGGTGATTTGTTTAAAAAAGAAAAGCTATAAAAGATATGAAATATTTGAGAGATCAGCTCATCCACGTCTTGGAGGGACACGTCACCAAAGGAGAGATTCCAATTGTTGGATAATGACAATATTTTGCGGATATTGGTTTCATATCAGCTAAAATAAATATTGAGAAGTGTAAACAGTTTTATTATTCATCGCTCTGTTGATGTAATGTAATGTTGATATCGCTGACTTTGTAATGTCGATCCGATCTGACGAGATCAGAGAAGCGGTTTCCACTCAGCCATCACTGTAAATCGTTGTAAATAATTACATCAACGTGTATCTCATAACATGATTCATATTTAATCCTAGTTAATTCTAATAAAATCAGATGTCGAATAAACTGAATGTCAGTTTTGGCAAAAACCAAATCACTTATCACTTAACTATTAAATATATTCGTTTCGATTTTTTTTTTTTTTTTGGTAGAGGGGCTCAAGTAGGCATTCTGGAAGAGCTGTTCAAGTAGGCGCCCTGGTAGAGATGTTCAGGTAGGCGTTCTGGCAGAGCTGTTCAAATAAAAATTCTGATAGAGTTGTTCAAGTAGGCGTTCTGATAGAGGGGTTCAAGTAGGCGTGCTGGTAGAGCTGTTCAAGTAGACGTGCTGGTAGAGATGTTCAAGTAGACATTGTGGTAGAGCTCTTCAAGTAGGCATTCTGGTAGAGTTGTCAAGTAGGCATCCTGGTAGAGCTGTTCAAGTAAGCGTTCTGGTAAAGCGGTTCAAGTAGACATTCTGGTCAAGTAGGCGTTCTGGTAGAGGGGTTCAAGTAGGCATTCTGGTAGAGTTGTTCAAGTAGGTGTGCTGGTAGATCTGTTCAAGTAGGCGTCCTGGTAGAGATGTTCAAGTAAGCGTTCTGGTAAAGCGGTTCAAGTAGACATTCTGGTCAAGTAGGCGTTCTGGTATAGGGGTTCAAGTAGGCATTCTGGTAGAGTTGTTCAAGTAGGTGTGCTGGTAGATCTGTTCAAGTAGGCGTCCTGGTAGAGATGTTCAAGTAAGCGTTCTGGTAAAGCGGTTCAAGTAGACAATCTGATCAAGTAGGTGTTCTGGTAGAGGGGTTCAAGTAGGGGTTCTGGTAGAAGGGTTCATGTAGTCATTCTGGTAAAGTTGTTCAAGTAGGTGTGCTGGTAGATCTGTTCAAATAGGCGTCCTGGTAGAGCTGTTCAAGTCGACATTCTGGTAGAGCTGTTCAAGTAGGCGTTCTGGTAGAGCTGTTCAAGTAGGCGCCCTGGTAGAGGGGTTCAGATAGGCATTCTGTTTGTGCTGTTCAAGTAGTCATTCTTGTAGAGCTGTTCAAGTAGGCGTTCTGGTAGAGCTGTACAAGTAGACATTCTAGTAGAGCTGTTCAAGTAGGACCCTGGTAGAGCCGTTCATGTGGGCATGCTGGTAGATATGTTCAAGTAGGCGTTCTGGTAGTGCTTTTCAAGTAGTCATTCTTGTAGAACTGTTCAAGTAGGCATCCTGGTAGAGCTGTTCAAGTAGGCGTTTAGTTAGTTGTCTAATAATCCTGAAGCTATCACATATTGAGTAATTCAGACGAATATCCTAACATTCGTTGTTTCTATCAAAATTATTTCTTTTCAATATTCTCCTGCCTTCATTCGTTCTGATCTTCCGATACGAAGCATGTTTAATATCATATATTGATTCAATCGAACCAGTCCTTTTTCTTGTTAGTATTTGGCTGTCAATAAACCCTCACCCCACTTCTTTTTTTTTTGCTTGAATTTCTGTGACAAGATATTCTTAATATCATATATTGATTAATTAGGACCAGTTTACTTTATTGTTTTATTACAACATTTCGGTCGTCCTGGGTATCACGATAAACTACATCCGCGTCCTGGTTAAGACGTTAAACTACATCCAACAGACACGCCTCTGATCAGGAGGTTTTGAGGAGCGAGAACGACCTCTTAATTGCTGGTGTTCCCAGGTCCACCCTGACCCGGGGTGGTAGCATTTGTTAGGGTCCCAGCTATGGGCAAATAGTTAACACCCAAACTTGTGTAAAAATAGGTTTTAATACTAGAAATACTTTGTAATAAAAAAATTATTACCAGCAATAGTTTTTGAAGGAAAAATTATTATCAGCAATACTTAAAAAAAAAAAAAAAAATACCAGTAATACAAACCGTTATACATTCTTTCAAAAAATATAACCAGCTATAGATTTCTTCAAGGAAAAATATTCCCAGAAATAGATTTTTGAAGAAAAATATATTACCAGCAATAGAAATTTTGTTGGCATTAAATAACCCATTGAGGTTGATATGCCGTAAAACAAAAAACCAAACCAAACCAAACCAAACAAAACAACATTTCGATCGCTGTACCCCCTGGCCTTCTTTTTGACTAAATTTCCGATACAAGGTCTTCTTAATATTATATATGGATTAATTCCGAATTAAAACGATTCGGTCATAATCTCTGGTCTACTTTTAGTTTGAAATTATGTGGTTTATTTATTTATTTTCTTATTATCAGGCTTTAGTGCCATTCAGTTGAGTTCATATTCGGTTCTTGGTTGTCTCTGACCGCACCTCCAAACAATTTCAAAAAATTATTATTTGAAACTCGACGATTTATTTCCGTTATTAAATTTTGATTAATTTCATTTTTCTTTTCTTGTTACTTTAAAAAAATGAAACATCAAATCCGTTCACTCAACTGCAATAAAATGATAGAAAGAAAAGAAGAAAGAAACGAGAAACATTAAAGAAAAGAAAGGAAGAATGAATGAAAGAAAGACTGAATGATAAAAAGGAGGAAAAGAAGAAATAAAGACACAAACATTGAAAAAGGAAAAAAGAAGAAAAAAGAAAAAAAACATTCAAGAAATATTGAAAGAAAAGAATGAAAGAAAGGAAGAATGAATGAAAGAATGAATAATAGGAATAAAGAAAGAAACAAAGAAAGAAAGATAAAAGGCTAAAAGAAAGGTAAAAGGAAAAAAAGATAGATTGAAGAAATAATGAAAAAAAGAATGAAAGAAAGAATGAAAGGAGTGAAAAAAGAAAGAAAAAAAGAATAAAAAAAAGGAAGAAAGACGAAAGAAAATTTAACTTTGAAGAAAGAACGAATAAAAAAAAGGCGAAAAAAAGGGGAAAAGTGAAGGAATAATGAAAAGCAGAATAAGAAAGAAATCAAGAAAGAAAGAAAAGTGAGAAGATCACTGAAAAAAGAAAAGTAAAAGAAAGAAAAAGGAAGGAAGAATAAGAAAAAGGCGATAGAAAAGA